>JARJHM010000402.1:0-294556 GCA_033356055.1 Carex pumila | reverse complement strand
AATTTAGAACGTGAATTTGGTACGAAATCAAGTCAAATATAGGCTAAATATGCGAGGTATCACTTATGTAATAATCCGTGTAGAATAGTAATTGTACATGGATATTTATCTAAACGTCCGTGTAAAAATTGTAATCGTACACGGTTGTTTATGTAATAACTCGTGTAGCTCTCACTAATCGCACACGGGTAAATATTTATGTGCATTTATTTATGGATTTTTACACTCTCACACTCCACACGGTAGAAAATCTGTGTAGCTCCCTTGTTTATGTCCGTGTGCAATCTCCATTTTTGTAGTAGTGGGTCTCGTTTAATATATTTCCTATTTTTTTTTCAAAATGGGAAAGTTTGATTGAACTATTCAATATTTTCCATTTGCATTTTTTTTCATTTCTTATTTCTCTATACCCTTAGAATGTCTAACTCAATAAAAATTGTGTTTGCCTTAGCATACACATCATTCTAAAGAGAGTAAATATTCAGGGCTGGCCCTGGTACTGGACAGCCAGGGCGACCGCTCCAGGCCCTAAGATTTATGAGGCCCCAAAAGAAATGAAAATATTTTGCATATATTAAAAAAATTAATCTGTATATATTAAAAATAAATAAAATATTAGGACCCACACTTTGAATATTCAAAGGGTTCAAACTTTTCTATAAATAGGTATGATCTATTGATATATCAATAAAAAATTGTGTATATCAATATTGTAAATGTAACACTATAAGAAATATTATAAAAAAAAAAAAGATATATATATAATGGTATAATTATAAATTTTGCATTTAAAACTACATAAAGAAATTTCTATAAATAAAACATACATATATAAATATATATATGTATATAATTTTTTATAATTTTATATATATATAATTGAGTGAATATATATATGTTAATAATCAAATTGGAAGGTCTAAGAGGTATTAAAAATGAATAGAAGGTTTTATGTGCAAGATAAACACCTTTTGTAATAATAGAAACTTAGAGGGGCTAATATGCAAAATATCCAAAACCTTGTCATAACCTCCCTCATGGTACCATTCGGTACCATTGTATACCGTGAGAAACAGAAAAGAAAGAGAGGGGAGAGGGTGTGACGCAAGGGAAAGGAAGAGAGAAAGGGAGAGAAGGAAAATCGCGTGATCGATCGAGCCGTCCGTAGATTCGAGATCAGAACGAAGCCCTCTACGCAATAAAGCAATTAATTTGGTATAAATCTCTATTTCTCAAATTCTATTTGGAACCCTAGATTTCGAGTTAAATTGCAATTCTTTCGTTTAAAGTTCGTATTTGAGTTTTGATTCGAGATTTCATGTAATTAACCTCATTCCTTGAACAATTGAGTTGAATTTATGAATTTGGGTTTAGGGTTTTTGAAACTAGGGTTTATATTTTGGAAATATTATAAGGGTTGAAAGTATAAAAGTTATGCAAATATTTAAGTTCTTTCGATTGAAACCCGAATTGCTATTTAAAACTAATTACCGAATATGTGTCGAACCTTCGAACTTTGAGTTATGAAATTAGAATTTGATATTAACTTGAATGGTTGTATGGTGTCTAAAACTTGAATGAACCAAGTAGATATACACTTTAAACTGCACCAAAGCATAGCAACCATAAGTCGTAACCGAGCATCGATCGAAACAAGTTCTAACTAAACAATTGAATTCTGCATGTGAATTGCGGGCCGCAACAGATTCTTTACGGGCCGTAGAGAACCCAATACTTAGCCAATTTCTATTAGTTTGTTCTGTGGGTACTGCGGGCCGCAACAACACCATTACGGGCCGCAATTAATGTGCAGATTTGTAATAATTGAGTATTTTTAAACCTAATCGAAGGGGTATCGAATCGTAATCTTATAATGTCAATTATATAGCAATTATAAGCTAATTAAACCCTAATGGTATATATTCTAAATAGAATCGATAAGGCAACAGCGTACGGAACCTCGAGGAGTTTAAGACGTAAGATTTACTTAAGAGCAGCGTACTCAGGTGCGGGATTTCTGGACTTGTCTGATATTTTATTTTCAGAATTAAATTGTAGTTCTATTGACATGTTGAATATTCTTGTTGATTGCATTATATGAATTGTGCATTTGCATTTCATGCCCTAATATTATCGAACTCGAATTTTGGTAAGTTGATTGACTTGCATATTGGTATTGAATACATTTGTGTCGATCTATTATGATCTGATTGTAGATGAAAAGTCACTGGAATTAGAAATGAGATGAAATGGTATGTTATGGATCACCAAAGTGTGACCAATTTGCAAAACCTGGTGCACGGGTTTTGGGAGGATTCTAAAGCTTTAGTCTCTGAGGCTCGTGTAAGTCCCCAGACCGGTTGGGGCAGGAGCAGTATGAAACTAGTTGTGAATGGTAGTAATATGAGTGACTAGTGTGAGATGTCGTATGCATGATCTGATGAGATATGCGTTTGAATGGTCAATTGAGATTATGATTCTTAACGAATTTTCTGAATATGATCTGTAACTAGAAAGTTAGGAAATGGTTAAGCCAAGCACTACCGATGGGTGTCATATACTGTACAGTAGGGTGGCCTTCGGTAGGTGTCTGGAACCCTACCGTTGTCGACGGGTTTGCGGTACAGCTGGGTGGTACATCGGTAAGTGCTACCAGACTTATTAAAATAATTAAGCCCAATTGTTGTTGATTTGAAATTCGATTTAATACTCTTGTGTTGTAATTCATTCGATTATCTGCTGTCAGGTATGCATTCATGTTTATATAATGTTATACATGTACAATACGTTGTTGATAATTTCTTTTTGAAAATAAAGTTTGATTGCAAGTCCAGGGGTTCGTATGTGGCAAATTATCGCACTGAGATTTTATTCTCACACCCGTTGGGTTATCCTTTTCAGGTTCTGGTGCAGTAGGGAGCGGTGAGGCACGACAGTCTTAGGCCTCGGTATTTGTCCTTCTACCAGAGTTTCTATGATACCTGTTAGATTTTGGTTTTGTGGTTGTGATATGTTATCTACGTATATGTGCATATACGTAGTTTTTTTGTATGATGTGATGTATATTGGTGTCTTTTGAACTGAATCAGGAGTTATGTTTATATTTGTTTTCTCAGAATTGTGTTGAATTGTTTAATTGCTTGTTGAATGGGGTTATATATTTGGGATTTATGGGAAATTGAGTAAATGAATCGTAATTGCCTTGTAGGCATACGGGAAACTGTATGTTTACGGCAGGGACCCTGTCGCATTTTTGTACAGGTTGGCTACGGGGTGTGACAATTTATTACTTGGTTATCTATTTTTTCTCATTTGTGTCTTTTCTTTTCATTTTAATATATTTTTTTTCTCTTAATTTTGTGTGAATGTCAAACAAAAAAGTCTCTTTATATTCTATTCAATCTTATAATATATTTCCGTTGAAACGCACGGGCACAATACTAGTATAAAGTTATAAACCATTGATTGTTTATAATTTTTAATATAAAAGCATCCAGTTCGATTTTTTTTTATATAAATTAAAATTTTCGAATTAATTTGATTAATCTAATAGCTAGAAGTGTAAAATAATAATGGACAATTAAGAAGTATAGTGCATATCATGCTCCGTTTACTCGAAAACCGTCCCTTTCTGATAAAGATACTGAAAGAAATAGCCGAAATTTTTATTAATATATAAAAAAATTGAATTCTACACCATATTTAACAAAATTTCTAAAAATGAACTAACTGCAATTTTATTATAAGATTTTAGGTCCCAAAACTACAAATTTATTTAATGGGGAGCGCTATTCTAAACGCAAAAATTCTATTATTGAGAGCTGAGAGAATTTTTTTCGCAATTAGACCAAATTTGCCCTTAATAAATTCTTCTTTCAATCTTTATTTTAAATTAAGTAACTATTAATAAAGGAAATATTTGAGGCTTCACAATACACATGACAGTCTTGTATATTTATGGAATTCATAAATAAGTAATGTAAATATTTTGATTTTTCCCACATGACTGTGATTATATTATAAACTAATTAAGCTTATCTTCAAGATTAATATTAGCATTAAAATACAATAAATTAGGGGTGCAAAATTGCAGACAAATCGGTTAATATCCGTCTGTATTTGGATATGTATTCGAACTTTTGTGGATTCAGATATTTGGATAAGTATAATTTTTTTTTTTTTTGCAAACTATAAGTATAATTTGTATACAAGATACAGATACATGAGTTATGAAGATACATATATGAATACGGTTTTGGTTTCGGAAGCAAATACTGATAATAATTATCTATATCTATATTTTTATTTTAAATTTTCAGATATCTATTTGTGCATATTCATTATGGATGCAAATGATGATGTGTATTTTTTATCCTTTTGTTTTAGAATCGTATATGTTAGAGAGAAATATTTATTTTTGTAAGTATCTATTGCTTAAAATTTTACTTGTGTTGGCTATTTTGTCATATCTTATAATAAGATAACAAGTTTAACATTGAAGAAAATATTATTTTGTTGTTTAATATTCGATATGTATTCATGTTTGTTTAATATTCAATTTTTATTTGTATTTATTTAGTATCCAATCTGTATCTGTATCTTTGTATTTGAAAAATAAAAACATGTGGAAATATAATTTTTATCACTATCCAATCCGCATTGAATCCATTTGCACAGTACAATAAATTATATCCACAAAATAAAATTATATATTGTAATTAACAAATAGAATACTTAGAGAATTATATAATGATTATGAACTTTTAAAGATTAGTCAATGACTCTTCAATTAAAAAGTTTCCAAAATGTAACATGTTATATATTTTTTCATTATTTTAATTGTACATATTGGAACTAATCAAATTCGACCATCGTTTTTTTTATTCAAATAATTTGCCTTGGATCAAATAGAGAAGAATTTGTTTACATTTTTTTTTGACTAATCTCAATGAATTACCTCATCAATTAATTACTTAGAAAGTTTTTTGGGGTTTTTCTAAATTTGAATCAATATAGATTTGTACATGTATAATTTTGTTTCTTATTCCACTCTATAAGGTAAGAATTAATAACATGAATTATTTGAACAAAAAACAGCTTCATACCCTACGTAGGCATTAATTTCCCTTCCATAAGTGATAATAGGAATTAATTAGAACCATAATAAGAAAGTACTTAATAAGGAGCAAAATTGTATTAAAAGTAAAAAAATTCTCTCAGCACTCAAAAGTAGAATTGATACTCTCAAAATAGCACTCCCCTTATTTAATTTACCGTTTTAGTGCTCTCGAAACCAGTTTGATCAGATATTTGTCAATATTTTTATCCTCTTCGGCGAGGTGCATGTCGTGTATTTTAATGTCTGGCCAGGACTGATTGATTTATGGGCTTCATTTCGGCCCAATTAAAGAAAAGCAGGCTAAGCATAGCTATTCAATATCATATAGGCTTTGCATATCCCTTGTGAACTGTTGGGCTGGACCTTAGTTTCCTAATCTCTCCATTCTTCTCATTAACCGGCCTACACAAGCAATCTACTAATCTGTTTTAAAATGAGAGAGTTTCAGTTAGAATACCGTGCCAGCGATGGCCTGGAGAGGAGTACCTTGTTTTAGATTCCATAGGGATAATTAAAATATATATATATATATATATATATATTATGTACTATATTTTTTAAGGAAAAAATTGTAAAAATATGAATTTCGTTCAAATTAATTCTTAAATTATATCTTCTTCTAAATATTTTGCTTCATCCTATTAAAGTTCTTGATTCACACTAATTAATGATTTATGAAATATTTTCCTTATCTCTCTTATCTTCAATTTAAACAACTTAAATTATTTTTTGTCCATTTTCTTTAAAAGAAACAATAAAGTCTACATTTTATTATAGATATGTGTGTAATGTAAAACATCACAGTGTGCGTTCATATAATAATTAAGCATGTAATTTATCAATTATTCTGGTAATCATTGTGAAATTGAAAATAATAAAATGCATTTTACAATAATCGAGTGTGTATTTTGTAATTGTTAAATATTCATTATACAATAATCGACTGTGTATTTTGAGAGGTTAACAACAAAAATTTGCAACAGACGTGTGTAAATTTTTATAATAGATGAATGTATATTTTTAAATATCTGAAGTCAGGAAAAGGGAAAGCGTTGGTTACAACATCATTAATTATTCTCTCAAAAAGCAGTCAATTTAAGCCATAATCCTTCCATTGAAGTTCATGCGTACAAAAAAAATATATATATATAGGAACTCACATTATTTTTGTGGATGTCATTTGCTTAACGCAATTACCTTTCTTCTCATGTTTTTTTTGGGTTTTTTTTGGTTTTTTTTTTTTTGGCAAAAATGGTAATCTACCTGTTTTATTACAAAACATAGAGTTCATACAAAGCAAAGTATAGCACTAAGAATCCAACTAAAAAGTACGGCTAAACATAACACAATAAGAAATAGAACATTACAACAAAATCACAGAGTAAACAAATTAACACTAAAGAATCCAACTAAATGGGATCACTAATGACAATAACACATATTATTATATGCAATACTATTTTTAATTGTATGAATTAAAAACTATTTTATGAAAATCCTCATCTCTTCTTTTGGTCATATTATACTCATATCCCTTCGTATGCAATTAGATTGAGGTTTAATTCAAGTCCTCAGTCCTTGCTAAAGAAAAGCTTAAAATATAAGAGCATTAATTATCTTTTAAAATGAAACTATCTGACGATAGTATCTGGATGATTCAATTTAAATTGGTGGCCAACACAAACTCTGATCCAACACAGGAGAGAAAAAAAAAACAGAGACTTGTAAACGACGGAATGAGGCATATACTTCAAACACAAGAATGAAATAGGGAAAAATAAATACAAATGGCGCGGTGCGTATACTTAGAAGGATTGTTACGGAAGGCATAATCTGTGTGCGCAATAGACAAGTGATGGCATTTTTGTTGTTGTTGCTGTTGTTGCTGCTGCTTTAAAATGCGATTATTAATTATGAAATGAACGGAAGGAGAGGAGATGTGACGAGATCGAATCTAATTGGATCTGTTTGCACTATTGTTCATATCACATCACAAAGTATTGAGTTCAAGTTGATTGTCTCGTACAATGTTCTAAATAGCGGCGCTGTAGCGTTGCTATAGCGTTTTTCTCTCAAAAAAGCTATGGCGCTATGGTCAAATAGCGCCGCTATAGCGCAATTTTTTTAACCCGGCTACAATTACGCGATAAACGCTATTTAAATCATTGGTCTCGTATATGTTAAATCATTTGAGATCTACATTATTATTATTCAAGTTAGTATTAATCCAATATTGATAGTATTAATTGCATCTAAATTTAATATTGATAACCACTATCAAATTTAAAAAAAAAAATTTAATCCAATTCAGTCAGCAATTAACTATGCTATGTGGATCGTTTGCTAGACACAATGACATATTTTTGTATTTTGGTCATATAATTTATTCATATGAGTTCTAGTAAAGTGATTCACAGTTCTACATAAACTTAATAATATGTTTTACAACTTGTTAAGAAAACTAGTATGTTTAAATTATTTGTGTTATTAATTAGTTATGTGTGGAGTAGAACTAGGGTATTCTTAAATTCACCAAATCATTTTGCGAACTCAACTCTAAAATGATGAATTAACTTCAAATGACAAATTTAAACTGTCAAAATTCTTCTACCTTACAAGTGGTGCGTCTATATGTGAAAATTGTAAAATTTTAAATTATTTTTTATAGAGTCAGGTGGTCAAAATTAGAGAGTTTATAAATTAATTTTAATGCATTCATTTTTTGGATGCCTTTTGACCACTTATACAAAATTAATTTAAAATTTTAAAATTTTTGCATGTAGATGCATCACTTGTAAGGTAGAATAATTTTAACAGTTTGAATACGTCATTTGAAGTCAATTCAATAAGTTTTAGAATTTAGTTCAGAAAGGAGCTTGATGAACATAGAACACCCTAGTTCTAGTCGTTATGTGTGTGTCATTATTAGGGTCAAAAGAAAGTTTATATTCTATTGTTTCAAGATGTATTTTATGGATTTTTTTGAAAGGTCTTTTGAGAGTCTTTGTATAGTTATTGAGAGTAGACAGAATATTCAAAGTAGTATTGATGTTTAGGTGACTTTTGAGTGGTAAAGTAATTTTTAAAAAAAGTTTAAAAAAATGTGTTTTTAAAAAAGCTTTTGAAATATTACAACTTTTATCTGTTTGGGTTGAGTTTATTTTCTCTTTATCCTTTATTGAGTTGAGCTTGCTCCCCATTGTAATGTATTAATTGAATTAATTTGTATCCTTTTGAATCTCCTTCGTCGAATAAGGTCAGTTTGCAAGAGGAGAAAAATCAGACGAAAAAAAAAAAAGACATACAAATAGAGGAAGAGAAAAGACATGAAGTGTGCTATACAAACTCATCAGTTTATAGCGACTTTTGTCACCTCTGAATCGATGTGTGATAAAAGTAATCCGGTGATCTTTTCCCTCTTTTTTTTCTATTTTTTTTCTCACAAACAATTAATTCTGAAGCACAATTTGTCAAGAATAACAAAGTGCGAATAATAAATTCAATTTATATAATAAAATATTTGTCTAGCATAGTCAGATAATAACAATGGCAGAGGTAAGAACGAGGTATGGAGGTCAATTGACCCCCGCCCCCAAGCTCAAATACTCGGGAAAAATTGTCCTTATTATGTACTTCATTGTCTTCTTTTTTTTTTTCTTTTTTTTTAAAACTTAATAATAGCTATCAAGATTTAATTAATAAATATGTTTACAACCACATAAAATTACATAAAAATTTCAAAAAGGTTATTCAATCCCTCTTAGCACATTTAATTCCTGTTGATATCGTAATTTCAGACCTATTTTTTATCGCACTTTTTGCTTTGTTGAGGGAGCCGGTGTGGCGGTGGGTTACTGTTGTCACACTTTTTGTTTTTCTTTGTTTTTACAAGGATTAGGTATGCGTGACCCACATAACCTTTTTATTTTTTTATTTTTTTTATATATATATATATGCTTTTGAGTTGTGAACCCGTGAGAAATCATTTCCACGGAACAGCCTTGGTTTGTTTTTAGAGGATTAGTTGAGGACATGATAAAGCAAATAGAAAAGAAAATATATATATGATAACAATTATCTTAATAATTTTGATAATACTTCTACAATTAATTTCAAAATATTTAAATATTAAAAAAGTTCATTCATATCAGTTTGTTATAATTATGCAATTCAAATATTTTTATATTATATTAAAATTTATTATATGTACAGTGTTTCAAATTCTAGTGTTTGATAAATGACAAAATGTGCATCAACATTCTGTTACTTTCTTACTTTGCAGAATACACTTAAAATAGTATTATCCAGATAATAAAATTTACCAATATGCGGTGAATAGAGTCAATTGAACCAGTAATTTTCAAAATTTTTGTATTTGTATATAAATTTTTATATAGTTTAGAATAAAATATTATGAATAATATAAATTGATTCCTATTCAGTATGAAAAAATTATATAATTAGTATTTAGTTCTCAATCTTTGTTTGATCTTCATAATTTGAAAATTTGGCTCCAATACTGTCTACAATGATATAATATTTTTCTTCCTAGTATAATTTCATTTTTCTTTGAATAACCTGGATAAAATAGGCTAATCTCATCGTTCAAATTGCATTACTAAAATAGTAGATCAAGCTATTGTAATATAATTAAAAGAGTAGAACTAGGGTGTTCTTAAGTTCATCAAGTTTCTTGGTGAACTCCAGTCTAAAATCTATCAAATCAGCTTCAAATGACGAATTCGAACCGTTAAAATCCACCTATTTTATGAGTGATGCATCTACATGTGAAACTTTTAAACATTCGAATTAATTTAGTATAAAATCAATAAGTCAAAATTAGAAGGATAATAAATTAATTTTAATGCATTCATCTTTTGAACGTTTTTGACCGCTTGACTTTATACTAAATTAATTCGAATGTTTAAAATTTTCACATGTAGATGCATTACTTCTAAGGTAGGTAGATTTCAACGATTCAGATTCATCATTTAAAATAAATTTGACGGATTTTATACTTAAGTTCATCAAAGAACTTGGTAAACTTAAGAACACCCTAGTTCTACTAGAATTAAAATACTGTAATAAGTAATAATGAAATATATTATTCATCATTCAAGTTGTAGCCATGTTGAACTCTATTTTTTGGACCACTAAGTATATAGTCAACACACACAATTAAAAGTAAAATAATTTACCTTAATTGTCTCGGAACTGAGCAAAATCAAGGTACCATCATTTGATGCAGCCGGCCTCATGAGTTTCTCCACCCTCTTCCTCTCCTTCGCCTCTTTTTAAGTATTGATTAAAAGTAACAACTCTAAGATAAATATTTATTTGATCATGCACTCGCTTGCTTTTACTTTTAGTAAGATGAAATGTTTGATATCGATCTATTAATGGCTCTGATCTGATTTGATTAGTGTTCTTTGTTTTAGCTATATAATGTTGCTTTTGATGCTCTATGAGCATGTTTTTGCTGTTAGTACTTTTATATTGATTTTGTTGCTCTGTGGGCATACTTTTTATTTCAGTACCTATATGTTGTTGTGCATATCATTATTGTATGTCTTTTTGTAAGTTGTTATTAGCTTCTTCTTTTTGGAGTTGGTATCAACATAACTTATATTTGTTTCAATGAAAACTGGTGGATTTCCACACTTTATAAAAAAAAAAATTAATATTTCAATAAATATTCATTTAAAATTTTCAAATCTGCGATCTTTTATAGAAAATATATTGTTTTTTTTACTAAAACAATGACATATACTTGAATATGCACTGATAACTCAATCATGACATTAAAATCATGCCGAAAAATAATAAATTGATTGCTCCTATAAAAAAATTATTCTGCTCTTCTTCACACATAGTCATCTTCATTTTTTTTTCGAAATGTTATATTGCACTAGGAGTTTAATCCCATATATATAGAGAGAGGAGCTTACTTTTTTTGAGAATTAAAGAGGATATTTTATTTCTCTCTCATATTTTTATTTTCAAAGTACAAACAATCGATCCGAATTTTCTAACATGATCTTCATATTAAATGTGCTTGAAAACCAAATTTTATATTTATTTTTTAAAATTTTCTTACTATTTTTTTTAGAATTTTTAAAAATTACAACTTTTCATTAAGTAAAAAATAATAATTTTTTTATAAAAACACTGATTTTTAAAAATTCTAAATATATAGTAAAAAATTTCAAAAAGATAAAATTTAATTCCAAGTACATTTTAATATGATGATCATATTGAAAATTTTAAATTAACTGTTAAAATTTTAAAAATAAAAATATGAGCGAGAAGACTGTTTAATTCTGAAAACACACTGTATATATGAAACCATTTGAATTAAAAGTCGGAGGCTCTTCTAAATCGTAACTGAATAAAGAGGTGCGGGACCCAGCGATTGTCTCCAAGCGACGTCAGATATATATATTATAAAAAGAGAAAAGAAAAGGTGATTTGAAAGGGAACGCACATGGCCGGATTTCCTTACTTGGGTTCGATGCTATGCTAAATGTCTCGCACACTTCTCCAAAATTCAGACCAAATAATTCGTGCAAGTAGGCCCCGGTTCACATGCTTTTCTTTTGCTCTAGTTAATAATCGACCTGTGTTCTTTACGGTTATAACCCGACCTAAAAGTTGTGCGCACCGATCACAACTCGTGGATATGATTGAATCCACAATCATCTATCAGATTGAGGTTACAACTAAGTTAACTAACCGGTGTTGATTTTATTAGTTTGGAAAAGATCAATTATATTTTGTTCATGATTTACCACCTTTTTTGCTCGAGAAAAAATAAATTTTGTACATTTGCAGAGCACATCCTGTACGAATTATAAAATAGAAAATGATAAATCTGTACCGGTACCGGACATCTCAATTTTAAAATTATTAAAAGGTATCTTAAGGAAGAAGGATAAAATTAGAATGTTCTCTTCATTGATTTCGTTGTCTGTCACGCCTATTACATTTACACTGTAGTTGTTTATATAGCAGTTTCCATTTATATTTGAACAGAGAGTAAAAATAAATCTAACTATGGTAACTAATAAGAAGGCTCAGAAAGTATCATTAATCCTCGTGAGTTTGATCTTGACTGGAGCTCTCCATTGGATGTTTAATAATTATCCTATTAATTTTAGTTCTCAAATCTCAATTATGAAAGATTTTACTATTATGAGTCAATCAAAATGCCGTTGTCTTGTATTACGTGATGGTATACATTTTTGTGCAAGATCGTCGATTTGGCTGCATAGAACTGACTGTGGCTGCTGTCGTTTAATGCAAAGCTAAAATCTGGACATGATTTCCATGAAGGACGCAGAGGCAGAGCAGATGACATCCGATTCCGATGCTCATCTTCATATTATAAATCGGACCCGAAAGTGGCTGAGAACCACCTCGAGACAAAAGATACCTAATTGGCTAATTGCAACCGACGGTCTGTATTTATTGTGTAATTTATTGTACGCTTCCCAAATCCCTGAACAGCCCCCCTTCCTCTTTCTTTATCCACGCTGCATTTAATCTTCTTCCTGACACTGACACCCTTAATTCTTACACCGCCTCCTCTCTCTCTCTCTCTGCCATGGCCCACGGCCACTCACAGCTCCGGTTTTCTGCTACAGCAACAGCAGTGTATAAATACGCGATTACGAGCAACTAATCATCGGATTCCCCGTTTTATAGGCAATCAATTACTCTTGAGTGTTAACCCAAAAGACGACAACTCCGACTCCGACCTTAGCAGCGTGGTGGGAATTACTAGAATCTCTGTCCTTTCCCACTCCAAACCCCCCCCCCCCCCCCCCTCTCTCTCTCTCTCTCTCTTCGATGGCTGCTTCCTCCCACCTCAAAACACAAACCCAGACCCAGACCCAAACTCAAACCCCAACCCAACCCCAATCTCACTCTCATTCCCACTCCGCCAAAACCAAGCGCCGCAAACGTCGAGAAACTGTCATCTCCACCTCTGCCTCAGCTTCCTCCTCTCCCTCCACCCCGACGCCGCCTCCGCCTCCGCCTCTACATTCCACTCATATTGTCTCCACCGACGCCAACTGGTGTTGCACGCCTCTCTCTGCTCCTTCTCCTCCTCTGCCTCACAATCGGACTGCGATCCCCTCTCAGACTGAACCCGATCCGGGGATCTCTGACACTTCACCGGCTGTTCTCTCTCAGTCCCCATCTCGCAGCTGGGCTCCACCAACAATGGATCCGCACCAACCCGCCACGTCTTTCCCTGCTTATCCCAACTACCCTTCGAGTTACTCTAAGTTCAATTCGGCACTTAATGCTGGTTTACTCAACCCCATGTCACCGCCTCCATTGCCGCTGGACAAGACCAGGTCGAGCCCCACTCTGTTTGACATGATGTCAAATGAGCAAGAATACCATCCCCGAGGGCCCACCGCCGGAATCAGCAATCAGATTCCACCTTCCATGCCCTCCGGACCACCTCGAGTGCAGGACCGACAATTGATCCTCCAGGATCGCGTGGCTGAGTTGCTCGGCAACTGCAGTCCCGGCAACCAGTTCAATGACCCTAATTCAAGCGATGTGCGCCTCACATTTACTTCAAAAGATGGGCTTACAGTCTCATTAAATGTGCACCGGCATATACTTGTTGCGCATAGCCGATTTTTCGCAGCAAAATTGTCAGACCGGTGGTCAAAACAGCAGCGATCTCTACCCCACATTGTAGAGATCTCAGATTGTGATGATGTTGAGGTCTATATCGAGACTCTTCGCCTCATGTATTGTAAAGATCTCCGTCGGCAACTGATGAAGGAGGATGTCTCAAAAGTGCTCGGCATTCTTAAGGTATACCTTCATTCACCGGCATCAATTACAATTAAGCAATTATAATATATATATGCCATTTTAATCAACTCTAATTTGTGTGTTTTCCTCTATTGGGTAGGTATCAGCGGCAATTGTGTTTGATGCAGGCGTACTGACGTGCCTGGAGTACCTTGAGGCAGCACCATGGGCTGAAGATGATGATGAAAAGGTTGCCACATTGCTAACTCAACTGCATCTCGAAAACTCAGGAGCCGGGGAGGTGCTGAAGCGAGTCTCCCTTGAAGTGGCCACTTCCTTTTCAGCCGAGGAGGCAAATGGGTCTGGAATTGGAATGGAACATGGAAATGGAAATGGAAATGTCAACAGTGGCGGGGAAGAGATTCTAGTTCGGCTGCTCCAGGTGGTGTTGGAAGGCAAGGATGAGAAGGCAAGGCGTGAGATGAAGGGTTTAGTGTCAAAAATGCTCAGGGAGAGCAACAATTCTCATAGTAGCAGAGGCACCGGTGGTCCCTCGGGCAGTGATCTGAGCAAAGAATCTCTGTATTCCGCTTGCAACAGCTGTATCAAACTCCTTCACAATCACTTTATAGAAGCTGCTGCATCCAATCTCACTGAGGCAGCGCGTATCGCACGACAGGCTGACAATCTCCACTGGATGCTCGACATTTTGATAGATCGGCAAATAGCCGATGACTTTTTGCGTGCATGGGCAGCACAGACTGAGCTTGCAGAATTGCATCCAAAAGTTCCAGCAATTCACCGGTATGAGGTGAGCCGCGTCACTGCAAGGTTATTTGTTGGTGTGGGCAAGGGGCAGGTATTGGTCTCAAAAGAGGCCCGATGCCTTCTTCTAAAGACTTGGCTAGAACCATTCTACGAGGATTTTGGATGGATGAGGCGAGCATGCAAAGGGCTCGATAGACACTTAATTGAGGATGGATTATCTAACACAATTCTGACATTGCCGCTAGGGATGCAACAGGAGATATTACTGGCATGGTTTGATCGGTTTCTAAATTCAGGTGAGGATTGCCCGAATATACAGAGGGGCTTCGAGGTGTGGTGGCGGAGGGCTTTCTGGAAGCGAAATGGAGAGCCTGAGCAGCCCCCTCGGCTTCGCATTACTGCAGTTGAGAATTCGGGATGAGTTGCTAGGTTAAATTAATTGATTCTGTTATCTTTTTTGTTTTTGATTTTAGATTTTGTATCTTGGTGAGTGTTTACTGTACTGGTAATTCTGATTTTAGTTTAACTCATGCATGAACTTCTGTTGGTTTTATGGATGGTTTTAAAGAAAAGAAGTTGGTGATTATTCTGATAACCATAATTGTTAGATACTGCTGTGAGATAGTGAGAGAATATGGTAATTTTTGGTGAAGGTATAGGAGGTTAGATTCCCTAAGAACAAATTGTATATTTGTCCTAGTATGGATCTGTTTTAATTTAGATATAGGAGAACATGACTGGACTAGCGCATCACATGGGACTCCTTGTAATATCTTGATTCTGTGGTGTACAAGCATTATAAAATTGGACTAAACTTTGTTCTTGTATTAATAAAACTCTCCTAGATAAGACCAAAGATGCAGGAAGGTATTCAAGACTAAAATTTTGGATAATCTAATTTCGGTTTATTTTCTTATTATAGCTTTAGAACTAATTTATAGTGAACATGTGCAAGGGTGTCTTTTACCTAATTAAAGAGAACCTCCAAGGGTCTGTTTATTTTCAATGGACTTAGACTGTGGTTTGGCAACCATAAGGGAAAACTATCAGATTGGGATGCTTGTCATGGAATTTTATGTATTGCGCCGATCAAGGTTAGAAAGGTCGGTTGAGATGCAAGTTTGCTTGGTACCGGTACCAGACAGTACTGGTCACTATTGGTACAATATTCTGGCTTGATACGGTGCTACTTCGGTGGAAATGGGGTTTGGGTAACTTGGGGAAGGTCAGTGCTTTTTTTTCTTATTTTATTATCATAATCGTTCCTAGTGTTTTGAAAAAGATCAAAATCTTTCGATGAGCACCAAATTATTTTTTGTAGAAAAAGCTAGAGATGTAATAACGGTGGAATCTAATCAAACCTCCTGGCAGGTAAAGAATATTGGCGCATGTATATGATCCGTTAGCGGGTCAGGTTGACATGTTAGATGAATTGCTGAATATCATTCCTTTCACTTACCAACAATAATAATCTTCAAGGGCAGATATATGTCGAGTTCAGGTCCTTTGAAGTAACTCAAAATTTTGAGTTTTGATCCAGACTGTCTGATCAGAATCCGTACCAATTTGGCCCGTGTTGGAATGCACAACCCCCTTTAATATTCGTGCTAAAGCAGATCGGATCCGGATGGTCTGGATTGAAACTCAAAATTTTAGTTACCTTAGGTGATATGAATCTTATATAGGTCAGGACCCTTGTTTCCCATTGCAACTTTTCTGTACTGGTATGATGAGAACCATTTAAATGCAGCCAACTTAATTATCATCTCTATCATTGAAACCTGTCAAGTTCAATTACAATTAATTGGCTATAATTGCTTTCTGCGATTTATATTTCTCAACCTTTATCTAAAAATGCATAAGCATGTAATTACAAATTTTCTTCTTTTGGAAAATGGATGCTAATTACTAAATTACTTTGATTTGAATCAAACTTTTACTTGTTGAAATTCTGCAACAGCTTTGTTAATATCAGATAAGTCCAGTTCTCTTATAATTATTCGGTCCTTGAACTTTATCAAAGGTATCATTGTTCTTAATTTTCAAATATTCCAAATTGGTCCTCAAGTTTTTTTTTATATGAAAAGGACACCTATGTTGGTCCTCCTGTTTGCCTCTGGAGTTGCCTGAGACAGCTAACTGACTAATGGTATTTAGTAACAAGTATACACCACACATTGGGATTGATAATCAAGGTACATGATTTTTATGTCTTCAATTTCCAATTGTTTGATTTTAGCCTCAATCTAATCGAATTGAGCTTGAATTATTATAAGCTTCTGTTGCTAGGCAATTTGAACCTGTGTTAAAATGTAGGTCACAAATCAATAGAGGTTTTCTGTACATTTCCTTTGCCGGTATAATCAATAGAGGTTTCAGTTGATCTTGATATTAGGCTTTTGATTTGTGAGATAAGGTATTGTTACAGTAAGTATATTTTGTCCAAGAGCCCAATACAATCAATTATGGAGCTCCTGTTGAAGTGTGGTCATTTTTTTTTGCTAACTGGTACAGACTAGTTAACACTAAAACCTGAGTGAATGATTTAGAAGCCCAATACAATCAAGGTATCTAATCAGAATTAATTTGTTGTTGGTGGATAGTATGTTTTATCTTTGTTCTCCATCTCAGCATTTTCCTCTTCATCATCTGTCCCCACCAAATTTTGGTACCGATGACGTGGAATTCCTCCTTAACAGTAGTCGTCTTCTTTTTCAGAGATCAGTTTTGCTCTTTTTTTGTGTACATTTAACTTGGTTTCTTTTTTATTACAAAAGAAGGAACACAAGAATATGTACACATTGGTGCTAGGGCGTAACCTGTAGATCAACATTAGATCTAAATTCACATAAACATGTGTAAAGATCTAGTTTTGCAAAACCTGATGCTGTCATAATATGTTGTGCCAGGTTCGGGTCTTATCCAACAAAGTGTCCTTTTCAGCCTTTCAGATCTTGATACTTAGCTGGGGAATGTGCATTAATTGGTGGTAAATAAATTATTTAGGTTAAATTGTTGTTCGGTGATTCTATTTTTATCATGTCTTGATTTTCCTCTTGCAAAATTTGTCTAGTCTGTTTAACCCGAATTACACACAAAAATCAGTGCTTATTTTAATTTAATTCCTTGACTAGTAGTGATGAGTCATGTCATTTTGTTGAACTGTCATGCCTATGATTGATCGTTCTTACTGAGGTTGTGCTCATTTTCTTTGTTAAGTGGAGACCAAGGAATGAATGGTAAGGTAAGCTTTTGCTGTTTTGTACGTATCTGATGATTTTATCAAATTTTAAAAACATATCTAGGATCAAGCCTTACAACTATTTAATATTAACAAAGCATTTTTTTTTAATTTTGAAACTGAAATTTCTTGCTCAGAGAGCATTGCTTTTCTTACTACATTAAAAGCTAATTCTCAAATTGCATTGGAGGCGGCTTGAACTCATTACCTATGATAGTATGGTAAAGAGCGCAAACAATCTATATACACTCCTGAATATTGGCTGATGTAAATTTATATCAGCAAATCTAGGATGTGATGTGCTCACCAAGAGGGCTTGGTGAGCATAACTCCAAAAGTCTATTGAATTGGTTTCAAATAATGAATACAAATTGTTAAAATTCATCTATTTTATAAGTAATGCATGTACATGAATTTTTTTGAAAATTTGAATTCATTCAGTACGATATTAAGCAATAAAAAAAAATTATAAGTTATTTAGAAATTGTTTTATATATTCATTTTTCATTATTTTTTTAACTGCCTGATTTTGTATGAAATAAATTCAAAACTTTACATAGACATCTACCACTCATAAAATAAATAAATTTCAACAGTTTGAATTCGTTGCTTAGAGTCAATCCAATAAATTTTTAAAAATGTGCTCACCAAACTCTTGATAAGCACATCCTTAACTTTGTGCTCAATTTATACTATGGACTAGTGTATTTCTACTCGGGCGGGTATGGGTACCCCGGGTATACCCGAGTTGGGTACGGGTACGTCTCGGGTACAAGTATACTCGGGCACAAGGGTATACGGGTAAGGGTATCTCGGGTATATTTTTCAAAATCCATACCCTACCCGTCCTATACCCGTACCCGAGTACCCTTGACGGGTAGGGCGGGTACGGGTATTTTTTTTTCTGGTTTTTTGTTGGTTTTTTTTGTTTTTTTTTTGGAGGGAAAAACAAAATTTTTGAATTTTGAATTCGGATGAACAGTACTCGGGTATACGGGTACAGGTACTAGGGTACTCGGGTACGGGTAAACTCGGGTAGGGTATGGTCAAGTATTGGTCCAAAAAAACGGGTCAGGTCCGGTTTTTGCCCGTACCCGTGTACCCGAGTACCCGACCCATACCCGAGCTCGGGTACGGGTACCCCAAGTGGCGGGTACGGACAGGCACGGACGGGTATACCCGAGTCGGGTTTTATTAAAGCTCTACTACGGACCAACGTACAACTTATCTATATACACTCCTGATTGGGTGATTGAGTGATTCCATACACAATATAACGCTAAATCACCTAACCTTGCCTCAAAGTCAACAAAACTTTTTATGTAAGAACAGCGATCATGAAAAGCGAACTAATAGTAGAATCTCAATCAATACATAGTGTCTGTTGAAACTCTTATCTTTGTAAAGCAATGCAATTATATTTGTCGTCCTTTACATTGGTCAAATGAGATCCACAGATTTGATTAAACAACGAATTTGAAAATATCGGTCTTTGAATTTAGTGCGCTTCATGAGTTCTTCATCATTCATTTCGTCAAAATATAAATTGAGATTTGAGAGCAAGTATTAGGTCAATTTGTATGATCTGCACGGTTATTTACTACCTGATCTGATAGTGAAATGAAATGAAATCAACGATGTAAATCTCCTTTTAGGATTATTCAGAATAAGTCCTTTGAAGTTTTGGGCCCAATTAGGCCCATTTTCTAAATTAAAGAAAGAATTACTACCAAGTACCAACTCGGCGTGTTACACGAACACGAACAGTGACGTAATCTGAAAGAGATCTTAAATGAAAAACAAATCCAATAAATTACATAATTTATTCCTCTTGACAACCCATTAGATTTGCCATTGAGATCTAATTGAGCTATACTTTTTGTGTATGATTATAGTTAGATACATCAGAATCCTCCTCTTTTTATTTTAAGGAGGTAGGGTAAGGTTCAATAAGATGATAAAAGCATAGGTCCGATGTGCTTTAAGATTTGTGCACACAAATCTTAATTTGCATCGGACAACTTTGTTGTTCAATGGACCAAAAGGTAGGTCCAAAGTCCATCAAACTTGCTCTGTACTCCAATAAGAAATAGTTGAGATTGATACCTAATATGTTATGGAATCAGCAGCTGTTCGATGTTCTTTCAAGCTACAATAAAACTTTTGTGGACAATTTTAAAATTAGTACATATTAAATGCGTACAAATTTTATGTGGATCAAACGATTCTGATATCATATTAAATTTGATTGAATGTCATTGGATCTATCCCACTGATTTGGTTCTAAAGAGTATTCGATTGATCATTTCTACTTATTTTCTCTCCACTGATTTCTTAGATGGTTGAAGATGTTTTTCATAAAATTAAATTAATAGTGCTTATTCCATTTATATAATTAAAATTGGTTCTGTTTAAAAAAAAAAAACTCCCCAAACTTGTTATGCTCAAATTTAATTTCTTGCTGCACAGTGACATCACTCTTTGCTGGCAGGCTAGAGCCTAGAGGTCAACTTTCTGATCTCAAAGCGCCTCTGGTTCGCCACAACGGCACAACTAGGCTATGACTTGCAATAAATCGACATAGATATTTTGCATTTTGCTCGTACAAGTAGATCTGAGCTCTGAAGGCGAAAATATCTTCCACTAGCAGTTTCATTAAATATAATATATATAGAGAGAGTAGGGGTAAAAACGGAGCGGATTCGGAGCGGATAGTGCTGATATCATATCCGCATCCGTCGGATAATGAGCGGATACGAATACGGATACGGATAGTAAACGGATATCAAAATTCAAAATCAAATCCGCTTTAAATGGATACGGATACGGAACGGATAGTCTACGGATACGGATTCGAATACGGATATAAAACGAATAATGGTCGGATAATTAAGATATATGAACTTTTAAGATACAAATATTAATTAAAACATTAAATATAAATATTAATGAACTTATAAGAGATGAGAGATAATCTATTCATATAATATATATATATCAAATAAGTGTATGATAACAAAACATGTTGTGGTGTAGTGGTTTGAAGTTTAGTCTAAAGGCATTGAGATGGGAGGACATGGGTTCAAATCTCACCTATAGCAAATATTTATTTCTCTTTTATATGGGTCCAGCCAAACTATCCGAATCCGGATATCCGCTCCGTTTAGGAATCCGTATCCGGATCTTTTATTAATTTCCGAAAATTATTCGAATCCGTATCCGGGAATTATCCGAATCCGGATAATCCGGATTCGGATTATATCCGGATACGGAGCGGATATCCGCTGGATAATCCGGCTCCGTTTTCACCCCTAATAGAGAGGCTTAAGTTTCATTTTCATTTTGCTTAAAGTATGCATATCTTGAAAAGCACCTACTATTCACCTTTTTGTTTTCTTTATAATGTTTTTCATTTGAACTCTGCAACAAACTGCATTTTAAAATAGATTTCTCAACAAATCAACGGGTGTGTTCATCACAAGTTGGGTTTATTTTTAAAATCACGCGTTTGGAAATCAATCCAAGTACATCCCCTCAGAAAAATACTTCAAAAATATGTCAAGATGATATAATTTAATGTCTTTGAAAATGTCCCTCGCTTTTTCCAAGATCAACATCCACTTTAGAACTAATTAAAGTATATCCACCAGTAATTTTCATATAATAAAACAACCAAAAGTTTGCCACAAAACTAGTCTTTTATTTGCAAAACCATAATAAGCAATTAGGCAATTGATCAGTTTGTAAAGCATTTAAGAGACTAGTTGCTTCTAAGTGCCTTCTAAATTAGCATTTAATTCATCAAATTAGAAGTTTCCTTCCAACACGTAACTTATTCTTTTCAGTTCCTTCTATTTATTAAAGTAGCTGTCAGTTAAACCTGTGATAATAATTTTCAAATGTCATATCAGAAGAGCATAAGACAAAATAAAACATGCTCTCTTAACCAGGTTCTTCGTTGATTGTCAGTCAAAATCAAGAACATTCAAACGGAAGTAAAGGGGAAAAAACAAAATCAATTGTAATATTTTATACCTAAATATTTTACTAAACAATCGGCGCAGCCGGTCTAAAAAAAAAAAAAAAACCCAAATTTCGATTCCAATTTTATGGAATGAAAGTATTTACAAAAACCCAACATGTAACTTTCTCTCCCTATTTTCCCTACCATTTTTTTTTTTGCTTGCTTGTTATATACAATTAACCATCCTCAATTCGACTAATAGCCGGCACCGAGCAACTGATGCGGCTGGAAGAGAATTGGGCTCGGCAACGGCGAAGAAGGCAATGATGGAAAAAAGTAATCATAATCCGAGAAATCCATTGTACCGACTGAATTCACAGTATCAGTCATAATACCAGTACCAGAGCTGAGGAGCACACTCCCCATTTCATCTGGGATGAGCTTTGCACGGCACAGCGGGCACGTGTGCTGATCATGATCCATCCATCGATCGAGGCAGCCGCGGTGGAACACGTGGCAGCAATTCGTTAGCCGCCTTACCTCTTCACGACCCGCTATATCATACAAGCACACAGCACAGCACACAGCCTCAGCCTTAGAATCCAATTCCTCGAATTTGACAACCGGCAAAACCTCCTCAATCCGCACCGACGGGACCGACTTGAATTCGGGCCGGCGGTGTTGGAGAGTCCTGGATGCCACGTGTCCCTGTACAATAGGCTCATCAATTTCCAACAAGTCACCGAGACCAACAGCACAGAAAACCCACAAAAGAAATCGACGCACGGCGCCGAGTAGCAATAGAAGGTGGAGCACCAGTTTAGGCAAGAGCAAGTCGGAGTAACCTACGGGGAAGCCCATTGTTGTTTTGTGTTGCAAGATAATAATTTCTCTCTCTTCTCTATGTAGCGTTTTGTGGTGAGATGAGGTGCTTAATTGGGAGGAGAGGCTTTGGATGGAATTATATAAAGGGAGAAGGCAATGACGCGGAAAGGTCATGTGAGGGGGCTTGCTTTGATCGATCATAGGATTGGACTCGAGTTGAAGGGAATAATATGGAATTCTTATCCTAAAGTAACTTCAAGTTTATGTTTATATCAGGACCGTAAGATCTGTTTTGTCACGGTTATGGAAGAGGAAGCGTGCATTCTATCTCAGATCGTACGGTCCCAATCAAACTCAAAATTAGTGTTACTTTAGAGTAACGGGACTAAATAATACAAGGGTTTGGTGATTTGGTAGCACTTGGTCGTAAGCTTTTTCTGGAGAAAGTTCCGGGAGATTAAAAAAAGTATTGGGTTGGAAGAAAAAAAATACTTTTTATCTTTTGTTTTGTTTGGTTGGATCATCTCCATATTTGTATGCATGTAATCTCACATGATGTTGTGGATCTGATTGAATATAAATCAAATAAATATTAGTTAGATAATAAATTAGAATTAGATCTAATCTGATGATGTGCCAACTTGACATACCAATTTTTTTTTTTCTTTTATACCTTTTTATTGAAATAAATTTGAGATCTCCAGCGTTACAAATGTGTTACTGTTATATATGAGTTTAATTTGCAGACAAGCAAGCTTAGATGGTTCGTCAATGAACGATTTTCCAGACAGATTATTTTGAGCAGTTGATCTTCAGATAGATGAATCAAATTTGTTGAGAACTATTAAAATGTGCTTCTACATTTGGAGAGGATCCTGAGTGATGGTTTAGGAAGGTGCTTCGTCGGTGCAGGGCTGACTGCCTGACCCCAAGTGGTTCCTCACACGCTTCAGCAAAACCAGACAATTGGTCGTCCCAAGTAAATTTTCAAACATCAAAATTTTCAAACTATTTTAAAATTCTGCGAGCAATTTTTTGGTTCTTTAAACTAATGATATTGCTTTCTCGTAAACAAAAAAAAAAAGAAAAAGAAAATTGGACGCTTCAGTTTTCAAAAGAATTTATTTAGAAATATAAAAAATGAATTATCAAGAAAAGGATAGATTTTTTTTTTTTTTGGAAATACATAGCATAATTAGGATTTAGGACGTCTATATATTAATAGGCTGCAAACGAATCGAACCGAATTGAACTTAATCCAATTTTGCAGTTCGAACCAATATCGAATCGAACTGGTTCAAAATTAAAGTAGGATTTCAAATTGAAAAAAAAAAGTTCGAGTTTGATTCGGTGTGATTCGAACCAGTTTCAACCAAACTGGTTCAAAATTGAAGCAGGATTTAGAACTAAAAAGAAGTGTATTGAACCGAATCAAACTCAGTTCGAGTTCGATTCGAACCAATTTCAAACCAAACTGGATTTGATTCATTTCAGAGCTGAGCTGATTTGATTCGTTTTGAACCAATTTTTTTTTTGAATCGAACTCAATCGAATTACCAGCTACGAGCTTTTTTGCACCCCTATGATATATATCTCTTCATAAAGAAAATGAAGGATTTTTTGTTATCATATTGGTGTAATTGAAGGATATTAAAGGGACTTGAACTAAATTATTGCTCCAGTTCCTTTATGATCAAATTATCGATTTGGTTTCTTCTATTGCATTGAGAAAAAAAAATACTCCACTTCTTTTCTGAAAAATTAATTTTAATATTTCTACAATTGAAAAGAATTGTTCAATTTTTGGCGAGACGCTAGCCTATTATTTATTTTTTTGAAAACCGGATAGTGGCTATCAAAGCATGCTAGCCTATTATTCATCTTGGAATGGAACAATGCTACTCTGATACAAGTTGCTCGCTTTAGTCTTCTTTTTTAATTTTACAAAATAATTAAATCGAGTAAGTAACTTTCAAAAACAAGAAGTCAACGTTTTTTTAAGAGATTTTATTTATGAGAAATGTTCTGGTACCTCGAGTCTGTCCCTGAACTGGTTTAACTGGATTTAACCGTTCATTAATAACAGTAATTTATTAATTTTTCATTAATTAATGCATCGCTGTTTTAATTTGATTGTTTTAAATATTAGTTTTGCATGCTTTTGTACTGTGTTTTAATTTTGTGGATAGTTTGTTAGGAGCAGTTGTAATCACCCCCCGAACTAGTCTCCCAGCTTGTTAACAGTCCTCTAATCATTTGCTAACTACTTAAGTACTTTAACTAGTTAAACTAGCTATAAATACTTTAAAGTATACTAAAATACTTTAGTGTACTTTAAAGTACAAGTTATAATGATTAGCTCGGGGACTAACTCGGGGATTGGTTCTAATTTTAATGATAAGCACAAATTTTAATGATAGAAATTAACTGCTTTTGATATTTAATAACTAAAAAAAGAGTCTCAATTTTGAAGCTCCATTTTGTTTCTGTTTTACTTCGTTTTCTCTCTCTCTATTTTCTTCCTCTTCGTGTTTTCCATCATTGATCGATGTTTCAAACCTTACAGCATAGTAAGTTTGAACATTTTTTACTGAATACTTTTATTCCTCACTTTTGTTTGTTAATTGATGTTTAAATTATAAAGTGAATAGATTTATATGGTTTGTACGTTAGCTTTGAATGCTTCTAATTTGTTATAGTTAATGGTTTAAAAATGGGGAGTATTAGTTAGCTTTTAATGGTATTTATGTTACCTTTCAATGCTTCTAATTTGTTATCGTGAATGGTCTAAATACGGGGATTATGTGTTAGTTTTCAATGTTTCTAAATTGTTATAATTAATTGTTCATACAGGGTGGATAATGAGTTAGATTTACATTGTTTATGTGATAATTTTTTTTTAATATATGCTCGAAGCATTCAAAGTAGTAGTTTCATTATTATTTAATAGATGTTTGCTTGGTTACAAATTGTCATTGTTGTGAAAAGTTATAATTTTGATAATTTAAAATAATTGATGAGTCTGGTAAGAATGATTGTTTCAAAGTAGTAGTTTTATTGTTAGTTAATAGAGATTTGGATGCTTAAAAATTGTCATGGTTGGAAAAAGTTGTAATTTTAACAACTTAAAATAATTGATGAGTCTGGTAAGAATGATTGTTTCGAAGTACTAGTTTCATTGTTATTTAATAAAGGTTTGCATACTTAGAAATTCAGAGCTGTAATCATTCTATAATGTATGAAAAAAATTGTGCTGGGGACGCGCTCGAGGATTGATACAAATTTAGCGCTGTTAATTTGTGCTCGGGGACGCGTTCGGGGATTGGTTGAAATTTAGAGCTATCAACATTCTATAATGTTTAAGAAAAATTTGTACTCGGGGACGAATTTGGGGATTCGTCTTTTAAAAAAAAAATTAACTCATTTATAATGAAAGTTAAACTCTAGAACGTAGTTGATTAAATGCTTTCATTTACATATTTAAATTATACAATTGTTTCGCTGCAATTGACGCTACTTTTGTTAACTTTTTTAACATAGTATTTTTCGCTTCATGCAGCGAAAGACTATACAATAAAGAAAGATTTGTACTGTTATTGTACTATATGAAGTAAAACCTGCTCGGTTTGTCGCCGACATTTTAAAAGGCTGAGAGACGCATGCGGATATTTTATTTGGGGTACAATTATCAGCTTTATTTATTTATTTATACTATATTTAACAAAAACAAATCAGAAAATCACGTTTTCTAGAGAATTCTAAAAATATCCGGGTCGCCAATTCAATATGCGGTCTCATTCTTCAACGAGACAGATTAAATTAGAGGCCCTCAAAAAATAAAAAAATACACTATAATATACTGATATTTAGATTTTTAGATATTATAAATTTTTAGATATTATAAGATAAAGTGTGTGTTAATTTTGATCATCGACTTTTTGGATAAGAGTTATCCCCATCTACCTTTATTTGAAGTTATCACATATATATTGTACACTTACTTTATTTCACTCTCAAATATGATTTATGAATCTATTTGGCACCACGAAATTAAAAAATATATACTAAACTATTAAAGTGGGATTCAAAATATTAATTTGTACAAGACTTTTGGCCCGCGGATGCAAATATGCAAAAAAGACTATATATCTTACCTATGATTTTTAAATATACATGAATGTGCTTAAAAAATCAGAACAGTTATGTACCTAATTTAGAGAAGAGGGAATTTCACGTATACCCCTCAAAAACTTCAAAGTTACATATTTTCACCTCTAAAGTTTTAAAACTGACAAATTTATTTATTTGTTGTCTTCTATACTAAAACTCATTTTAAATTTAAAAAATACTCATTTTATCCTTTGAAAGAAACACAAAAAAAGTGTAGCTTGTTAAGAAAAATGTCGATCTTATAAGACACTTATTATAATATTTATTCTTTATAAAATATCTATTTTGTCCTCGAGAACCGAATATTTATTATACCTTTACCTTTATAATATATCTATTTTGCTCTCGAAAACTGATTAAATATGAGACCGATATTTTTCTTAAACAAGCTATAAATTTTTATGCTTTTAACGTAGGGTAAAATTGATATTTTATAAGTTTAAAATGATTATAAAATGGATAAATTTGTGAGTTTTGCAAATTTAGAAAAAGAAATCCATAATTTTGAAGATTTTGAGGGGTCATCGTGAAATTTCCCCTTTTGAGAAAGAGACTTAAAAAAAGGGTTCTATGCTAGGGGACATGATTTTTATTTTTATATTTTCAATGCCCAATCAAAACGATTTAAAAAAATCACTTCAACGTCCATTCAAGGTACATTTTTTTTTTTTGGGTTCTTACATGACCAGTAAGTCTAATCAAGATACAAGACTTCAAAATAAAAATCAGTTCAAAGTACCAAGAACGTGAACTCAAAAAGCAATCTTTCGAGTTAAATGAATCTAAATCGTCTGATTTTAAACGGATTTAATCCGGTCTCTGTTTTTAATATAAGGACCATTTAATATTAGTATGAATCTAGTTTGCATGAATCTTAAAGAAGATCGGATAGATAAAATTCATTAACTTAAAAGATTCTCTTTTGAGTTAACGCAGAGGATACGAATTCAAATTGAACCGATGTCGAAGTGAGAGATTTTTTAATTCATAGAAATTAAAAAAATAAAAGGTACGATTTTTTTTCAAAAGTAGTGGAATATATTAACTAATTTTATATTGAAATCAGTACTAATTTGGATTTGATACATAAAACATGTGCTAAGAAACGAATGCATATCCTTTGCATTAACTCAAAAACGAATATTTTGGGTTAAATGAATCTCAACCGTTTGATTTTAAACGGAGCCAATTTGGTCTCTGCTTATGATATAGAGGGCCCTTTAATATTAGTGCTGATTTAGTCTGCATAAATCTTAAGGAAGAATGGATGGTCAATATTCATTAACTCAAAAGATTCCCTTTTGAGTTAATGCAGAGGATACGAATTCAGAGCAAAGAAGATGGTTCAAATGCCTCAATTTTTTGTGCCTCCATCATATCTTTATTTTTAAAAAACTTTAACAACTCAAAATTTAAAACTCAAATTTAAAATTTAAAAGTGAAAATAAAACCGTTGGATATGATCTACATCATTTTATTTATGAACGTGTAAAAAAATTATGACTTTTCAACTTTTTTTGGTTGTCATCAAGGGCTTATAAAAATGTATTAGTGTGAATAATTTCTAAACGTTGATTTTTAAATTTTTTAATTCCCATAAAAAGAAAATCGAAATGTAATAATTTTTTTAAGCACATAGATAAAATAACATAATTCACATCTAATAATTTTATTTTGACTTTTAAATTTAAAATTTTAAATTATTAAAGTTAAAAATGAAGGTACGATGGAGAAATAAAAAATAAAAGCATTTGAACTCTCCTCTTTTTAGAAAGATTAAAAGCAACTGTTCCGATTCAAAATTTTGGATCGGACTCATAGTCCCGATTCAAAGTATTAAAACTTACGGAGATTATTAATAGCAAAAAAATATTAAAACACTGTTGATACTAATCTTCCTATAAATATTGCAAATCAAACACTGTTTCTATTTCAATGCATCTTATTTTATTAATTTATATAGATAAAAAATTCTCTCGGAAGTCGAACGGACCCTAGATGATATTATTAGTGCGATCTGATCGGATCTTTTTTTTTGTGACTCTACAAAATTAATTATGAATTGTAAGATGAGCAAAGATTGTTTAATTAAATCGACACTGTCCCCGTCTTAAATTGATTCTCACTGACTTTAAGACAAAGCAAAGAGGCTGCTCAAGACAAATGTCACAGATCTGTAGTAGTTTAGATTTGGGGATTTGATTACTGATATCAATTTGAAATGATTATGTGTACTGGCTCCATAAACTGAGAGCCACGACACAAAATATATCTCTGCAAGTAGAGTAGAAAAAACGTGTGTAATGTTGTGGTACTGTGACTAATATGTTGTGATTAAATTAATTTTTTACGTGGTGTATCATACTTTGATTAAAATATTAAAGGGTGGTTATGATATGCAAATAGTCACGCCACGTGAGTCATGCTGTGTCCAAATGTGTCTTGTGTGACTCGCATTATCGCATTGACTATTTGATCATGATTTAAAGTTAGTTTATTTAAAATTCATAATTTGATCAAAATCTAATGGTTCTAATTTCACGTGACTCGCGTGACCACGTACCGTGCCGTGACTAGATCTTTCACGTAATATGCCATGTCCAAGTTTCAAAAAATGGTCAAAAGATGGTCACAGTACGTAAATGGTCACGACATAGAACACATGAGTCACGACACGTAACTGACATTAGTACCGCACCATTCCGTGATGTTTCGTGATAGGGTCAGCTTCTCCGTGCCATTTTTCCCACTATATCTACAAGGCAAATGGAAGTTAAATGATCAAATATAGAAGAACATAGTTAAAATGTCTTGTTGATTTTTTTGTTGTAATCATTTTACATATTAAAAAACAAGTTGGTTCAAACCTGTAAATTTCTATAAATTTTCTATAAAAGTAATAAAATAATAGTATTAACAGTGCATTTAGTTTGGCCTGACGAGCTTTTCAATTTTAGAGAGAGATAATAATTTTCAAAGAAAATGAAAGTGGTACTGAACTCGTATTTTTCCATTTAATTTCAAAATTAAAAAGGGCAGCTGTCCCCTGTCCTGAGTACAATGCCCATCGAATTTAAATTGGTTCCAACGTGAGAATTTTTTATCATTCAAAAATATTTACAAAAAAAGAGAGAAACAGAAAGAGTGTGTTAGTTATCATGCACAGGAAGATCTATAAATTTTGTACCGATCCAAACCCTTTCTTTCTTTTTTTTTTATTCAAATAATTACAAAAGAGTGGTCCAGTGCTTACCATCTGACAAAATTTAAGACTTAATTTGTGTTTTTATTAGTCAAATAGTGCGGGTCTCACTCATTACGTAAAAACCTAATAAAAAGAAGAAGAAAAAGATGAGTTTGGAACTTTGGATCATATTTTTTTAGATCCATACAAATTCTAAAAATTGAACAGTAATCTTTTCATTTCTGTCTTCTTTTTTAATGTTTTTTCTAGGGATAAAAAATTATCTTCCAACGCAGTTAGACCCGAATTGATGAACTTAGAGCAGCCTATAGGCGTGCTGCAGCTGCTGTGTCCATCTGGCGAGAGTTCATCAATCATTGTCAATTTGTCATCCTCTGCAGGTCCACACACTTTTGTATCTTTTACCAATGCCACGTGGCCCTTGTTACTTGTTTGTCTTCTTCCGCTGGCTTCATCTCTGGACTCTGGCTTATGATTCAGTGTATTGCGCGCCATGCAATGATGGAACCCAAAGTCCCAAATCGAATCTCATTCAAGAAGAATTCATTCTTGATGGGTTTGTTGAGTATTGAAAATGCACATGTGAATCTGGACCGTGACTGTCAAAATTCAGAATTACTCTCTACTCTAGTCTAGTCACTACTGAGTATTCAGTATTCACCAACGGAGAGGCATTCAATTGCATTTTAGACCTCAGGCGACAGGCGTCCAACTTAAATTTGTTTAGAAATCAAATCACAAATATTGAGTAAGTGGGGCTACTAGAAGCATTAACTAAAAAAGGAACTAATGCATATGAACTATTCAATATGTTTTAAGATCCGTGCGGACTAGATTCACATTAATAATAAAAGACCCCTTGAATTATAAAATATAGCTGAATTGGTTCCGTTTAATATCAGACGGCTGAGATGCGTTAACTCAAAAGATGCTCTTTTGAGTTAATGTAGATGATGCAGACTTGAGGCTACTATACTAGGCATGACGTTGTTCGGTATGTATTATAAATCAATATTTTTATTTTTAAATTTCAAACAATTGATTTAAACCGTTCAACACAATTATCAAATGAAAAAACATTTCAAGATCAAATTGTATATTTTAAAATTCTTTTACTATGTTTTGAATAGGTAAAAAATCTCTAAAAATTATGGACTATTTGAATTAGTGATTTTCTATCCATCTGAAGAATAAAACAAATAATAAAAAAAAATTGATCTTCAAATAATTTTTCTATGGAGATCGTATGAACTGATATGTACATAATACCACAACCTCTCTCTATGCGAAACGCCTGTAATTTGAAATTGTTGATTTGCTCATGTTTAAATGCATAATTTTTGTGTTGGTTATACTCCTCAAATCAAATCAAATCGATCTGTGTACCAAATATTTGGCCCCTAATAATTTTTGTGTTTGATTGCATGCGGTAACATAACCACCTGGATATATTCATGCACTTGGTACAAATTAAGAAAACGTGCGCAAAAATTCAACCGTAAAATTATGCATTTGTTAAAATGGGGTCCAAATAATTTGTCGTCAGCATAATCCATGATAACCCCGAGCATTAATTTTTATACGATAATTTAATCACTTCTGGAGATTTAATATGTCATCGCTTTCCAACGACCTCCATCTCTCAATCTCATCTCTCTTTGACCATTAATTTCTATTCTGACAATATCACTATCAGATGTTCATATATACTATTACTACTCATCTGCTATTCCTAGGCTGCAAATCAATTCAACTTCAACCAAACTCTGAGATACCAGACAAAATACAACATTTTAATCGTGAAAAATAGTTCTTTAACTTTTAAAATTGTCAACTTGTGTCGTCCTCCGTTCATTTTTTGTCATGTACTGGCTATGTAAGCTCAATCGGATCTTTCTAGAAGAAAAACATTTGCAAGGCCATAGCTCATAATTAAATATAATTATTTTGAATTTGAAATTAAATGAGACTCAGTTGACTCCCATTCTTTTTTTTTTTTGATGGGAAAGCCCGTAGGCGTTGATCTTTCATAGAAACAAAGTGGAAAATTACATAAGTCCCTACTAAACCCGATACCTAGTGTACCAGTTTGAAATTTAAGAAAGTTCATAAAAAGTTCTTAGAAGAAATTAAAATGCAGAAAGTGAATTTATAAAGGTATACAAATAGAAAGATCAAATTAAGTAAGTTATCCTAGAAGACATGCATGTTGCCATGTCATTGTTGTGACTCGATTTCTTCAGCTAGCAAGTTTGCAGTTTTGAGTATCATGTACCAGTCCGCATATTGCTGAAACTGATGGATTATGAGGGTTAGTGGATTCTTATCTCTGCAGTACTCACAAAACTGAAGTGATCTTTGTTGAGTAGTGTTGGGATTTGCATAAATTCAGTAGCCCCATCCGGTGGTCTCCCCTGGAAATTGATTCCATCTCTCCTTGATTTATTGCATACCTGGTGTGGTGCTTTGAGTTTGGTTCTTGGTACATATTCAATTGTAATTCTTTCCTTGCATCTGCTGTGTTGCATAATACATCCTCTCACTGTTTCTTGTGCCATCCAGGATAGTAGATGATCAGGTTGCTCTCTCATTACCGCTTGAATAAGCAGTTTGCAATCTGAGAAAATAGCGTACCGTCCCTGACCAGTACCAGTACAGTGTGTGAGTGCCATCAACAATGCTTTCGCCTCTGCATGCAGTGCATCACCTGCCGTAGTATGAACTCCCTGCACTTCTTGCAACTGCCCAATGTGATCATATACAACAGCAGCAAGTCCAGCCTGTTTTGTTGGGTCCCAAGAAGCATCTATCAGTATCGGTACCGATCCTTCTAGTATGTCCGTTGGATGGTCAATCCATGCTAGTCGTTGTGTTGCTATTATGAACTGCTCCCTTTCTAATAGTTTTGCCCTTGCCAGAATCTCTCCCGGTTGTGGTTTCTTGGCTTGCAGTATTTTCTCATTTCTTGCCTTCCAGAGGGTCCACAAAATGTTGCAAAATGTGGTAATTTGTGGAGGTTGTAGGTGTGATGTCACTTGGATTAGTGCTTGCACAAAATCTAAGGGAATAGCATCTACTCGGAGAGCTAAGGTGGAGGCAAACCAAGTAACTCGTGAAACTGCACAAAAAAATAACAAATGGGTTAGATATTCATTTTCGGTACCGCACCTGGTACATCTGGAATCCATAGCGGGTATCCTTCTGTGCAGTTCATTGGCAGTTGCAAGGCCGTCGTGTATTGCTAGCCAGAGAAACAATCTTACTCTTGGAATCAAATCTTTCCATTTTCCCAGTTTCTTCCATGCTTGCTTCTTACTCTCCGGATATACTGGTACAATCAAATATGTTTCTTTGAGTAAATTGTATCCCTCTCTAGCGGTATATTTCCCACTTTTGCTCCCTCTCTAAATCAGTCTGTCACCAATGAGAGGTTGTAGCTTCGGTTTTCGTGCTGTTTTAAGGATCAGTGGCACTGCTTGAGCACCAATGAGATTTGTTATCTTTTCTGTGTCCCATTGTTGGGTTGCATGATCAAATAAGGACCCAACTGTTAAATCTCGCTGCTCATTTGTCATTACCCTTTGCGTCTCCCAACCCTCATACCAGGGATGATTTAACGCTTTGATCCGTAGTCCATCTCCAATATTCCACATAACACCATCTTTTAGTACCGGCTTAATATCTTGTAGTGCTTTCCACAAATTGCTGGTTCCTCCCCTTGTCAGAACTGACCAAAAGCCCCCTCTAGCAAAGTACTTTGCTCTCATCACTTGTATCCATTGTTTGTTCTCATTTCTGGCCACTTGCCATACCAGCTTGAGTAAAAGTGCCTCATTAAACAGCTTCAGATCTTTTATACCTAGTCCTCCTTCAAAACTTTGGCACAGCTTATGCCATGCTATAAGTGCAAAGCACTTCTTTCCTTCTTGCGTCCCCCAAAAAAAACGTCTCATCAAACTAGTGATCTCTTTTACTGTCTTTGCTGGAATTTTGCCGATTGACATGAAGTAAACCGGCAAGGAAGCTAGGACAGATTTAATAAGTACAACCCTTCTCGCATGCGAGAGCATATTCAGTTTCCAACCTGCTAGTTTGTCCCTCATTCTTTGTAGCAGCAATGCGTGTGTCAGGTCTTGATTCACACTCCCATGTGTTATGTAAACCCCCAAATATCTTTCCCTTGCATCAGCAATTCTTGCTCCGAACTCGTGCATCACTGTTTGTAAACAGTCATTGTCACATTTCTTGCTAAACCAAAGCATTGATTTTTCCGAGTTAATAGCCAGGCCCGAATACTTTGCAAAACGCTCAAGTGCTGACCGAAAGAACTGTACCTCCTCTATTTCAGCGTTCCCCATGATGATTAAATCATCAGCATATAAGGAATGTGTTATTGCCGGAGCCGTGGCAGCCATCTTAAGTCCCCTGATTCCTTGTTGTGTTGCTAGTTCTAAATGCTTTGTTAGAAATTCCATGGATAAGACGAAGAGGTATGGGGATAGCGGGCACCCTTGTCGCAAGCCCCGATTAGGGGTTATAAATCCCTGCCCCTCCCCGTTTACCAACACTGTAACCCTACTGGCCCTCATGCATGACATGATCAAATCAATTAGTTTTTGTGGCAATTTTACGGCCTGCAAGGATGCAACCACAAAAGGCCATTGAACCGTGTCAAAAGCCTTACTCACATCTGCTTTCAGCATGAATGATTTGTGTACATAATTACCACTGTTGAAGGAGTGTATTACCTCTCTTACCAGAATCGTGTTGTCAGCAATGTTACGTCCTTTTATGAAAGCAGTTTGGTTCCTCGATATTAGGTTGCCCATATATTTCAGTTGACTCCCATTCAATGTGAATGAATCTGTCATTGACAGTGATATATCCCTGAAATTTTTATTAATGCCCCAAAAAATTATAAAATTATAAAATTACAAAATCTATCCAAAGCCTCATTCGATGACTAAATAATTAGACAAAGCCCCTCTTTCTAGTTATTTAGTCACCAGATCCAGAAATTGGTCCAGTGACTAAATAACCGGTTTTGTGTTTTTTTTTTTAACAAAACATAATTTTTTAAAATTTATTTATTTTTTGTATTGAAATATTAGAAATGTTGAATATATTTATTTGAAAATTGATGAAATACAATATAATTTGATTTATTAGAAAGACTGTGACAAATAATCCGGATCAATTTTTTCAAACCGGATTTTTCATCACTGTAAGAAAAATAATATATTTTTTTATTTGTTATTGAAAAAAAATAAAAACGCTTGGATTATGAGTTATTGATCGCGGTTCAAAAGTCACTTCTAGGTAAATATAGAAAATATTGTTATCCTTCTGATACATTTAATTTTTAAAAAGTTATATCTATTTTTGTGAAAAACAAAAATAAAAACTTTAAATTATTTAATAATTGTTATTCATTTGTCATACTATTTATATTTGACACGCAAATAATATGACAAACTCTACCAATTTTTACTAATTAATTGGAAGATAATACATGTGTGCCATCTCTCAAAGATGCACAATACCTGTGTACCGGATTAAAATAAAAAAAAAATTCAAAAAAATACAACTCTGTATTTTTTTTTTCCCCCAAATAGCAACTTCAAAAAAATCGGCTGAAGTAGGATTCAAAGATGGAATGGCTAAACATCAATTTTTAAAATGAATAATTTTTTTTTGAAGAAAAGTGGTATATACTACCGATTTCATTTGAAGTCAAAGCATATCTGATTTAGTATCAAATTGATACCAAAATTAAATATAATAAGTCCATACAGCTATAAAAACAAAGTAAAAATAAAAGAAGAACAAGTTTCTAGAAATAAGCTCACAACTAAGAAAAGTAAAACATAAGAATCTATTAAAAACATTGAAAGTATATAAAGCTAAGGACTATATATCCAATAAATCTTCATCACTCTCCTCTTCTCCAGACATTGGAGATGGAGGGTTGCCAGCTCCAAAACGTTGCATATTCTCTAAACTGTCAACTTGGGAAATAGACATTAGAAGGTCTACTACTTGAGCCAATTCTGGACTTCTTACCTCTTCCTCTTGTATTTGATCTGGGAGATCCTTAACATCAGAATGGAGCATTAAACTCAATTTTAAAAATGAATCATGTAATCGAGATTGACATCAAAAGCTAGCTAATGAAATAATTTTTGTTCCAATAGATTTAATCAGTAGAGGGTTAGCATCATTAAAACAAATTCTATTTTTTTCCAGCCAAATAGTTCATAAAATGGATCACCCAAGTAGTTCAACCAATAACCTATCATTTAAAGGAATGTATGCATCTAATACCCATAAATCTTCTAAAGATGCACAAGTAAATATAAAGTTATTATGATCAGCAATCAAATTCCAAATTAATCTAATGTAAGAACAATGTATAAAACGATGTTCAATATCTTCAAGTTGACCACAAAAAACACAAGAAATATCACCTGGCCAACCTTTATTAGCTAAATTAATTTTAGTAAGGATTTTATCCCGTCTAACTAACCATAAGAATATTTTTATTTTCAAAGGGATACGCAATTTCCAAATAGAATTGTACTCCTCGTTAGGAATATCCCGATATTCAAGTCATTGATAAAAAGAATATTATATTGAAATGGCGGTATTTTCATTACGTAATTTTACATTTAAGTCCTTGAAGAATATTATATTGTGTTACTCTAAAAATTGTAAAAAGATGTGTTATTAAATTAAATAACAAGATTTTAATCTTTTACTGTGTTGCACATAATAAGAAAAAATTAATCAACACATCAAAAGAGACGGTAGTGGGTAGCAAAAATAAAATAGAAAGGCTAATATATTCCAAAAATAAAAGTTTAAAAAGTTCAGTGAACATGAGTAAAATTTTAAAAATGACGAGATGAATAAGCACCCCTAAATACAGTGTAGTTCTGCTTATGATTGCAGTTCACACAACTATCAGTGTTAAAACACCTCCAAAGCATCAATTAATAATAGGAGCGAGCAAGGTTGGGACTTAAAACAAAATTTTAGTGACAAATTAAAACTGTTATGATTCAAATTGTTATTTCAGTTCAGTACACCGTGTATCTTGTTTATATGTACTATGTAATTTACATGCTTGATGAAAGAAAAAAAAAATTAGCAAATTTTGTTTATTCATAAGTCATAAGTTTCTCTCCTCTCGTCTTCTCCTTCGCATCAAACCTTAACACACATTTAGTAATACAGTCCGGAGTCCGGACCATAGAGGGGCAAAATTACAGGCTTGGACATAAATTTGTTATAATTTTGAAAATAACAAAATACTTGTACAATTATTCTTTAGGTATGCTTTTAAAAAACTTTGGACATGCCACAAGTTAAACGAAATTTCTCAACAACCAAGTCATTATTCAAAAAAAAAAAAAAAAAAAAAAAACCATAACACCTTTAATTAATCTTTTATTTGCACAAAGGTTTATCCGCATCACGGATCAATGTACCACGGCACCACAACATGATAAAATGATGATAGTACGGTGGTTTAATTTTTTTAAGGGGCCAACAGTTAGAAAAGGCATTTCCAGCTGGCTTCTTTTTAAGGCGGAGTTATCTTCTCCTTTTTATCCAGACACGTCGATCAGCTTGTGTACCGTCAGCACAGAAATATCACATGGAAAGATCCGTTTATTGGTACGGGGGTAGGTAACCTGTACACCTTTTCTTTGTTTTGAATCCAAAATAATGGATAACAGTGTCCCATGCATGATTTGCAATGGACAACGGAAGCGTCCAAACCGTCTGATTGAATTTGAAGGCCCAAGTAGTCTTTAATCTTTATGGACCAACACTTCTGAGATGCTGTCCGTACTGCTTCAAGTCCTTTCTTTATAGGATGGTGCTAAACATAGTAACACTTGTAAATAATAGTATTTGGTTATTGGAGGAATAAGATACTGTGAAGCGATTAATTAAAAATAATTAAAAATAAGAAAAATATTATTTTTCCCATCTGCTTTCCCCCATTTGCAGATATTTTTAATTTTATTCAAAAAACAAATTATTTTATTATAAATAATCAAAATCTAGATAAAATTTTATTTCTATCCAATTCGTAAATATTATTTATGGTCTGAATTAAGAATTCAATATCTACGGTTATAATAATGAAATAGCAATTGATTTTTTTTAAGAAATGTGTAATTGCCTGATAACTTATATTAATTTGGGCCGTCGGTTAAAGGATTTTCATTCAATTGACTTCTCTGAAAATAAAATTCTCTGGGGTCTCCACTCGCAGGGGGCTGCCGCCCCCCTGCCACCCTCCTTCCACCCCCTAGATACTCCAAAATTATATGGTTTATGTATTAATATAAAATTTTGGAGTATGCGGGGGGTGGCAGGGGGGCGGCAGCCCCCTGCGAGTGGTGTTTGAGGTTACAGAGACCGGAGAATTTTATTTTCAGAGAAGTCAATTGAATGAAAATCCTTTAACCGACGGCCCAGATTAATATAAGTTACCAGGCAATTACACATTTCTTAAAAAAAGTCAATTGCTATTTCATTATTAGAATCGTAAATATTGAATTCTTAATTCGTACCGTAAATATTATTTACGGTTCGAATTAAGAATTCAAACCGTAAATAATATTTACAGCTTGGGTAGAAATAAAATTTTGTCTAGATTTTGGTTATTTATAATAAAATAATTTATTTTTTTGGATAAAATTAAAAATATTGGCCCCATTTGTCCCCCAGTTTTCTAATTAATCAATAACTACATTATCTTAACTGAAATTAAAGGTATTTTCTATAATTGGCGGTCCGACATATTCTTCATTATTAACAGCCGCATCACATTTACTGTATTTTGAATTTTTTACTGCGCGCTCTTCTGACGCGACACCGTAGGTGATTTTGAATGCGATTTCTATTTCTCGCTCTTCTAACGCGATTTCTTCTTAGGCGATATGTTTTGGTTGCTCACTGAGGCGATTTGGTGTTTTTTTCTCAGGTGATATTGTTTCTCTCTCGGTTGATCTGGTGTGCGATTTGGTGTCTGTCTCAGGTGATTAGGTTTGTCGATCAGTATCTGAGTATGAATATTTCAATTGATGATATTATCTTTTTTTTTAACTTATGCAATTACTCTTTCCATACTGTTAGAGTTTTCACCATTATCGATTTGGATTTTTGAATGTTATTAGTGTATAATTGCATTTGTTTTGTGCGTTTGCAATTTTGAATTGGGAATTTGTTTCTGTTATCAGTTGGTCATTTTAGTTGTTTTATATTGATTAGGTATTAATTGTGAATTGTGCTTTGATGATTATTTGTTCCTGTTCGTATTTATATATAATTTTCTGTTTTAGATTGAATTTCATTTTTTATTTATATTTGTGTGCAGTACTAAATATTTTAGTATTTCAATATGTGTACTTATGTATGCTGATATTACACAGTTATGTTAGTTGACATTACTGTTAGATGTTAATGATGATGAAAGTTTATATAAATGGTGAACATAACAATAAATACTTGTTATGTTCAGTATGTGTACATAACAATGTTATTATATTTGATTATCTGGTAAACATGTTACATTATATTTTTGATTGTTTATTAAATGAATTTGTTATGTATTGGTGAAATTTCAGGATGTTATTTGATCTGAATGAGAAGTTTGGCGATGATTTGTTGATGCAAAATTCTAATGAGGAAGTTGATGAGATGTATTTGTATTGATGTTTTGAAGATGTTTATCATGCAAATGAAGTAGTTAATGATAATATTGGTATCAGAGAAAATATATTTGATTGGGATTTGAATGTTGATATTGTTAGTGAAGTGGAAACAGGAGAAGAAGAGCGTGAAGTAGATGTTGTTAATGAGGAATATCAAGAAATAAGTGCACCTCAAGTTGGTGATCGCTTTGATTCAATTCAGGAAGTTTTTAAATATTACCAGCTTTTTTCAAAGCAAGTTGGGTTCGGCGTAATAAAAAAGTCGAACCATAAAAAGGAAAACCAGGTCAATCACTATTGTTTTGCATGTTGCAAGGAAAAAGATTCTCAGGTATATGTCGATGGTCCTTTTTCAGAGAAGGATAGGCTTGTTGTAGGTACTGGTTGTAAAGTATATTTGAAGTTGAAATATCATGATTTGTTTGAAAAATGGGTAGTAGTGGAAGTAATTTTGGACCACAGCCATGTTTTATAACCTGAATCATCATTTTTTATTTCTGGTTTTAGATTCATTCCAAAGAGATACCAGGATTTGTTGAATTTCAATGAAGACCAAGGTTTAGATGTTTCAGTGAATATCAATCTAGTGATAAAATGTGTTGGAAGGTATATGAGATGCCCTTTCACTTGGAAATATGCCCGAAATCATATAGACAAGTACAAGAGGACAAAATTAGATTTTTTTGGGGGTGATGATTGTATATTAATTTTTGAGTACTTCAAAAAAAGACATAATTGATCGTAACTTCTTTTATGCATAGGATTATACAAAAGAAGGTTGTTTGTGGAGTGTTTTTTGGTCTGATGGTCAAAATCGTGCGACCTATAAGTATTTATATGATGTTGTTGTTTTGGATGCCACATATTTAACAAATAGGTAGTAACAGATTGATGCTCAGCTTTAATTTTTTTTAATTGATTTTTGGTTTTGTAATGAATACATCATATAGATGTTATGTATACTTATTTCGACATGTGTGAATATATCAGATGGGTAATTAGTTTGCTTTAATTTTTTGTTATGATATTTCTTTGTCAAGTATGATATGCCGCTCGTACTATTTGTCGGTGTTAATCATCATGGACAGTCTATTATATTTGGTTGTGCTTTACTTGTAAGGGAGAGTATATAAGATTACAAACGCTGTATTTCAAGGTAATCATCATTATTTAAGTATGATTAATTTTCTGGTTAGATATGAATACATTTTAAAGTAGAAGTGAATCATATGTATTGTAATACTTTTTTAAAAATTTTGTAGGTTTTTGGAATGTATGGGTGGTGTTAAACCAGGTGGCATACTTACTGATCAATGTGAAAATATTGAAACAGGTCTTAGACATGTTTTTGGTACAGAAACCGTTCATAGATATTGTTCATGGCACATTTTGGATAAGCTTAGTACCAAATGGGGTCCAAGGGATGATAAAAGTGGTAAAACAAGGCAGGTTAAGAAAGTAGTACATGAGTCGCAGACCAGACAACGGTTTGAAGAAAACTGGTCAAAGTTAATGGAAAATCTCGAGAAACAGAATGATCCATGGTTCACTGGTATATACCAAATCTAGGAGAAATAAGTACCAACATTTTTAAATACACATTTTTGGGCTGGTATGACTACAACTCAACGTGTTGAAAGTATGGATGCGTTGTTGAAAACCTATTTGACAAGGAGAGAAAGCCTTCAAGATTTTGTTAGTAGTTTTGAATAAGCTTTGGTTAATATTTGGGAGAGAGAGCACAAATATGATTATGATTCAAAGTATAATGCTTCAAAAGTGCATTATGAGTTACCAATGGAGTATCAATTTCAGGCTATTTATACCAATGAGATGTTCATGAAATGTCAACAACAGTTCAAATTGTGTATTGATTTATCTTGCAAGATTATTGAAGAACATGAAGAAGAAGCACGTTATGTTGTTACTGATTGTTTAAACAACCCATTTCATGTTTTATACAAGAGATGTACGAAAGAAATATTTTGCATATGTGGTATGTTTGAGGTAATGGGTATTGTTTGTTCATACTCTATTGAGGTTCTGAAGATGGAGAGGGTGTTATTTATTGATGATAAATACTTTCTTGATTGTTGGAGAAAGGACATTTGTCGTGAAAATTTGACAATAGTGACTCGTCACATTCAACTATACTTGAACAGAACGGGTTAAACTTCTTCATATACTTTTATTTGGAAATAATGTTAGAAGTTTTGGAGTTCAGTATTATGTAAGTAAGTATGAATACTTAGCTACTTTTAGCTAACTATTTATTTCTGTTTTTCATTTTTTTTGTAGGTTGTATCAGTTAACCATTTCAACAAATGCAATAATCCAAGATCTGCTAAATATTGGGACTGTAAGTAACAATTTGCACAATGATGTTCTTAATAGTTTGAAAGAGTTGAGGGATAAAATTCAAGGTTTATTATTGTTATTTGTATTGATTATCTATAGTTCTATTTTAAAAGTAAATTGTAATTTGTTAGAAATTATTAAATATAGATGCTCAACAACATCATAATTCTGGAGTTGAGAAGAATACATCAAAAACTGTGAGGAAGAGAAATTTATCAACAGGCAAACGAATTGGCCGTGTTTCAGCAGCAAATACAGCATCTAATAGTGTAGATATCAATACTTTTTAATTTAGAATTAACATTAATAACTTTGCTAACATCAAAACTCGAAATATTTTTTTTTCGGTTGATGTAATTCATTCTGAACGTAGTGAGCCAGTTCTTAATGCATCAAGTGAAACAAGTACTGACGAATTACTTACTAATTTGCATAACGGTTTGAACCAATATCTACATATTGTGGAAGGTATGATATTTAGTTATGTTATATTTTTTATGATTGTATGTAGGGGTGTACAAAAAAACTCGTGACCCACCCGACCCATCTGACCCGTCTGACCCGACCCATTTTATAGCAGGTTGAGTTCTTATTAGGTCGGGTACGGGTTGAAATTTCATAAACCCGTTACTCTGGGTCGGGTCACGGGTTTACTCTTACTAACCCGTTTATATCCGGACCCGACCCAGAGTCCTTGTCTCCTACGCTCTTGACGCAGAGTTCTTTAATCCTGCATTTAATCCCTTCTTTCCTTCTCTCCTTCTCTCCCTTGATCTCCTTCGCTCTCGACGCCTCGATCTCCTTTCCGCGCGGTGTACTCTCTCTCACCCACGTCGCCTGGGAAAATGGTTCAAGAGCGTTTTCAATCTGTCTCAAACCCGAGACTGACAATCACAAATCGATTCGTAAACCCTAAACCCTATAAATACCGATATCGTTGCGCTTGTAGAATCATCCACCAATCTCTGAAGTAAAGTTTCATTTCAAGGAAAGTTTCATTTCAATTTGTGTTGATGGCAACCTCAGAGAAACCATCGCGAGATACTCAACCAAAGGTACTTTGGATTTTCATTTTTTATCTGTTTCACCCTTCAATTTTAAATATATATTCTTGAACCGTTTAATTTTTGTGCATGATGAATCAGTATCATACTGTTAGTGCAAAGCTCAAAAGAGAATTCACTATATCAGTATACACAGTCAGTTAATTGGGTACTGACAGCATTAATTAATTCATATTTCCAAAGAAATCCTGATCCAGCACAGATAAGTTGAATTCTCAAAAACTTGTAAAACAAAATATTCCAAGTTTCTTAAGCGATTGAGTATGCTTATGGATAAATCTAGGCATAGTGAAACAAAAATCTTAAAGTAGCCAGTATAGTTGATTACATTCAGTTGTTATGGGAGGTATTTGGGAAAATTTAGACCTTCAAATTTGTACCAGTACAAATTTCTAGAAGTTTCTTTCAATAGTACCAGTACTAATTGTACCGGTACTAACTATACCAGTGCTTTGGACTGATTCAATAGTACCAGTACTAACTGTGTCAGTAACAAGAAATATTTTTATAATTATTTTTTATTATATAGTTTAGAATAAAATGATATATATAGTGAAAATTTGACTCCATTGGCAATAAGTTATATGATTGATTTTATTCCCATTTGACTCTTATAATTTAAAAACCTGACTATGCCCCTGTAAATATTGGCAACTGGAACTAAGTTTTAATTATTATTTTTATTTTCAATAACACCTAATAGAAAATTTATAACTTAACATCATAACACTAAATCTTCCAAGTTATTTCAAGATTTTGATTATAGAGTTAAACTGTGTATGCTGTTAACTTGGTTATGTTTACCACCTCTATCAAGATTGTTGTTTTTCTAACAATTTCTATTAACTTATCTGATTGTGGGAATCATCTGTGATTCTGTGTAGTTCTTCACCTTTACAAAAATGAATTGTGAAAATGTAGTCTATTTACATTACAATGCAAGCATGGCAAGTTCATTCTATACTAGTAGAACACATTTTATATATCTCCTGTTCATTCTATACTAGTTGAGACAGCTTCTATCTAGGTCATACAGCAAAAATTAAATACATAAATGAAACATCCTAATTATGCTATAATTGGAATTAGACACCTGACAGCTGACGAGACCTAGCCTTTGCAAGAAAAAAAAATGTTGAGCAACTACCTTCAAGCATGAGATGTTAGCATTTCAACCATACTTCAAAACTTCGACATATTAGAGTGGTTGAGATCAAGCTTCATCTCTGTCTTCTCATCGGAAAATTTTGAAAATGGATTACCAGTACTAATTGACTCTCATTTACTAGTTTCTACCTTTTAACTTGGATTATATTTGCTTTAATAGGTTCATAGAACAATTGCTGAGAATCAGAAAAATCGTGAGTCCCAACTTCCAGAGAACATTGCAAGTAATCCAACTAAAAGACAGTGCAAAACTTCAAGGAGGGACTCTGACATTTGGAACTATTTCAAGCACAATGAAGACAAAATGAACTCGAGGGCTTCTTGCGTCTATTGTGAGAAATCTTATGCCGCTGATAGGAGTCGTCATGGCACAAAATCCTTGTGGAACCATCTGATGTACCTTTGTTCAAACTCACCTTGTAGAGAGGAAGATCCAAAACAAAAGAAACTTTTGTTGGAGCCTCAACATGGCCAAGTAAGTGCAAATCTCAAAGCTGTAACTTTTAGTGTAGATGATTGCAGAAAGGCTCTTGCAAAAATGGTTATGGTGGATGAGATGACCTTTAGGGTGGTAGAAGGAGAGGGTTTTAAAAATTTTGTAAAAACTGTCCAACCAATGTTCAACGTACCTTCTCGAGTTACTGTCAGTAGGGACTGTTTGAAGCTTTTTGAGGAAGAGAAAGTAAAACTGAAAAAATTCCTAAAAAACCAACGTGTGCTTAATAACAGATACTTGGACTTCCATTCAAAACGTGAATTATATGTGTCTAACAGCACATTGGGTTGATCGTGATTGGAAATTGAACCAAATAATACTCAACTTTTGTGTAGTTCTAGATCATAAAGAGGATACAATTGGGCAAACCATTGAGGATTGTTTGATTGAATGGGGCATTGGTGGTGTATTTACGTTGACAGTAGACAATGCCACCTCTAACAATGGTGCAATTAATATCTGAAACGGAAAACTAGAGATTGGAAAGGTACTGTTCTGGATCACAAGTACCTACACTTTCGTTGTTTTGCTCATATTGTTAATCTAGTTGTAAGGGAGGGTCTAGATGAGCACTTTGAATCAGTCCAAAGCATTAGAAAGGCAGTTAAGTATGTTAAGTCATCTCCTAAAAGATTAGCCGCATTTAGGGATTGTGTTGAAAAGGAAAAGATAAAGAGTAAAGGTTTGTTGTGTCTTGATGTGGAAACTAGGTGGAATTCAACTTACTTGATGTTACAGTGTGCAGAGAAATTTGAGAAGGCATTTGAGAGGCTTGGTGATATAGATAGGGACTACCGATCATACTTTGGTGCAGATGAAGAGATTGAGAATAGAGATGATAGAAACAACAACAAGGAAAAACAAAAAGGTAAAATTGTTTCACCACCAGTAGAAGAAGATTGGGTCAATGCTAGATGCTTTGTCAAGTTTTTGAAATTATTCTATGGTGTTACAATTCGTCTTTCTGGGTCTTCTTATGTCACATCTAACTATTTTTTTCATGAACTTGTGTCAATTCAAACATGTTTAACCCAAATGGGCAAGGGTTGTGATGAGGAGTTAAAATCTATGGCAGAGGGTATGAAAGCGAAATTGGAGAAGTATTAGGAAAATCCCGGCAATCTTAACCTATTGCTTTACATAGCTATTGTTTTAGATGCCCGGTATAAACTGAAATATGTGAAGTTTTGCTTGGAGCAGATGTACCCAACTGATATGGCAAATGATCTAATTAGAAATGTGGAGCATACAATGGAGAGCTTATACACATATTATCTTGAACGCCATGGTGAAATGAACTCAAGTGTTGATGTAGGTGCAGCATTGAAAGGTGTGGCTAGTAGTTCAAATGAGGGGCTTGGTTCTATGGATGTAGATGATGACTATTCAAAGTTTGTGAAGTCTTAGTTTAAGCGTCATTTAATGGAAGAAGAGTGTGTTGAAAGCAAGTCAGAAGTTGCAAAATACTTGGCTGAAGCATGCGACAACGGAGATGACAACTCCTTTGATATACTAGCATGGTGGAAGGTCAATGCCAAGAGGTATCCAATTCTTTCTCTGATGGCCAAGGATGTGTTAGCAATGTCGGTTTCAACAGTCCCATCTGAATTCGCCTTTAGTACAGGTGGGTGGATCCTTGATCCCTTCAGAAACTCTCTTTCTCCAAAAACTGTAGAGGCACTGGTGTGTGGTTAGAATTGGCTGCGGTCATCAAAAATCCATTATGATCCTCGTGAGGAGTTGGAAGATGCAGAGAAATACGATATAACAACAAAGGGTAAGTATTTTATATTTTTATTGTGATGGATTTAAATTGTGTTTTAATCTTGCTTGACATATAATTTTACATTCACAATTTTTTTTTTCAGAACATGCAACTCCAAAGTCATCTAATGTTGGGGTTACAATTCAAGGCTAAAGGAGTAAAGGTAATTGAACCAACATCAGATTGTGTAAGTCATATTCGATTATTGTGTAATTGAACCAACATCAGATTGGGTATATTAGCATTGCTATCCCTGCATCATAGCTGATATTTAAAAATTTAATAACTAATATATTTTTCTATGTACAGGCTGATATAGGTGTTGAACTGCTGATTTTGAAGTTTACTAGGGGGTTTTATGCTTAATATACTTTGTATGATTTGCTTTTTGTATCAAGATTGCTATGATATTTTGCTTTGTATTAGGTTTGCTATGCTGGTGTAATGGTGTTAGTTTGTTTAAGATATGTTGACTTCTGTTTTTGATTTGAATATGTTTACTTGTTTAGACCTAATGGGGTTAGTTTGTTTTTGAATATGTCTCAGCCTCACTTTGAATAAGTTCAGAATGATAGTTTTGAATTTATAACCCGTTTAACCCGTCTAACCCGTCTAACCTGTATATAAAAAAATAGATGGGTTGGGTTGGGTTATGGGTGGGTCAAGTAAATTTTTTTTAACCCGGTATAATCGGGTTGAGTTTAAATTTTAATAAAATATTATCGACCCGCCCGTTGTACACCCCTAATTGTATGTTTTTTTTATAGTGGTTATTGTCGATTTGTAATATTTTTTTAAATTTTAATTTGTAGATATTGGTGTGTTTGAATTTTTGAAGAGAAGAATTTCATCAAGAAGCAAACAAACATAACAAGATGTCACAAAACGAAATGTGGTTTCTGTTTGTGCAGGTATGAATACTTTATATTGTCACAATTTACTTTTTTGTTATGTTGTTGTTAAAATATTGATGCAATTTTTACTCCAACTTCAGGAGAAAGTACAGTTGTCGAAGTGCATCATGCAGAAAATGATCAATCTTTAGTTGAATCTCCTTCATTTGTTGAACAACAACCAACTACTGTTCCAAATTCATTAGTAAATTGCTCACCATCTTTTGCTTTATTATCACCTGCCAAGTCAAAACAAAAGGGTCGGCCACGAAAGTCTACTACTAAAAATAAACTGGACATTGTTGTGAAAGGGATTATAGATAAAGAAAAAATGAAGAAATTGAAGAGAGAAATGAATGGTCAAGAGAGTGTTCCAAATTATAACATTAAGAGGAGTAAAAACAAATGAAATAAAGCTGTTTAATAATTTGTTAATAATGAAAAAAAGGAAAAATTGCATATTTTACAGATAAATAGTGTATTGTGCACCTTTATTGATTTTTGTAATTCATAGTTAATTGATTTTTATCTTTCATATTTGATTTCAATAAAGTTTTTTTTATTGTTTTTTTTTTATTCTTGTACTTGAATACATTGTATAAATACATTGAATATTATAAATCATGTCAGTGTACATATATATGAATACTTGCCAGTGCAAAACGTTTACGTATGAACATTTAAAAATTGGGGATACAGTAACTAAATATATTTTATTTATAAATGTGAATACTTTTTGGTATTGACTATACACGTTCTTCAAGTAAAGCATCATTGTTCTTCACATGGTGCTTCTATGAAATCAACACTGTTGTTTGTGTGATCAAGTTGTAAACCATGCCATATCACATCAATAGATTTTAAAATTATTATCTTTTTATATTATCTAATATTTATGTAGAAATGAATACTTCATTTTATAATACTTAATATTTCATGTTTAATAGTTGAATAACTTTCAACAGATATATCCACAAACTTTTCACAAATTCCCAAGTAATTGATATTGATATTTATGATAACTTGTGTTACATGTTTAAATTGTCACATCAACAGTAGGACTCTACTATCTACTCTTGTTGGCGTTATTTAAATTATACAAAGTATACGTGAAATGACAATTAAAAAAGTACCGTAGTAAATGATTTTTATATATTTATAGCTATGAATACTTTTACACTTAACCATATATATATGTTATTTCATAGTTGAATAAATATAATAAATACAAATATTAGTAGGAATAAAGTTTTTCATTGGCAATGTGTAATGTCTGTTCAAATATTATAAAATGAGATATGTTCTGTTTGTTTCAAAATGCAATTTCCTTTTTTCAACAAGTAAGAAAGATTTTTTTTTGTAATGGATGAGATAAAAGAAGAATCCGATGAATGTGAGCTTCTACAACCAGTGGAATCTGATGATCCCCCTGCTCTTCCAAAGCAAAAGAGAAACTGGCCACGATCGCCATAGACTGAGCCACGTCGAAGCCCAAGAGGTCATCTAGAAGCCAAGGAATACACGCGTAGGCCAAAAGTTCAATCAAATGCTCCAAGAGTACCAAGTTGGCAAAAAATCAACTTTAATAATTTATTGTCTTAATGTAATAGCTTCAGTTTATTTTTCAGTTTAGTTTTTATGTGATGCTTGTATTTTTTAGTTTCAGTTTATTTTCTTTGTTTATGTGATGTTTAGTGTTTTCTAGATGAATATATGAATGTTTAAAAATGGATACTATTTGTTGAAATTACTATTATTATTTCGTAGAAAATTTTTTGTGGTTATAAGTATGTATCTATATATATAAGTTAGACGGCCATTTTTATTAATACCCAAAAAAAAATATTTTTACCAAAATAACCACGATTTTTTTTTTAAAATCTAACCAGACCGCCTGTGATACTGGCGGTCCACTTCCATACCAGACCGCCAGGGATCTGGGCGGTCCACTATGGACCAGACCGCCAGTGATCCTGGCGGTCCAGTATTCATTGGTACACCTGACCTGTTAGCGCCCCTTCCCTCTTCCCTTCTTCTCTGTTTAGCGAAAACCAGAAAGAAAAAAAAAACGCCAGCGCCCGCCCAGCCCCGCCCAGCTCCGCCAGCGGCCGCCGTCCCGCTCCGCCAGGTGCACCATCTCTCTCTCTGCTGCCCCTCTCTCTCCCTCTCTCTCTCTTCTGCCTCTCTCTCTCCCTCTCTCTCCCTCTCTCTCTCTAACCCATTTCGACTCTTTTTGCCCCTCTCTCTCTCGTAGTGGTGTCTTTGTGGTGCATTGACCGTGATTTGGTGATTTCAGAAATTTTTGGAGGCGAAGTGAAGGATTTCGAAACCGACAGCAACCCGCTGACTCGTTGTGTGTTCAAGCTCTCTCAGGTAATTATCTAAATCAAAACTCGTTATGAATTGGTTGTTCCGAATTGCTTGTGACCTTGCCGGGTTGTTGATTTTCCCGGAAGGCGACTCGATTAGGGTTTAGGGTTAGGGTTAATTGGTTAAATTTGTAAATGAATTGTGTTAATTGGTTGGATTTGTAAATTAATCGGTTGAATCTGTAAATTAATTGGTTTAGTTCGTAAATTAATCGGTTTAATGTAACAGTTCGTTGATTGCTAATATAAGGTGCCGTTTGGTAATTTTTTTTTCTTCGATAGATTTTTGGAAAATATTTGTTCACTCTATTTCATTTTCTATAATGGTGTTTGATACCTCTGTTTTGAAAGGGAAAAAAATATATTTTTCATATTAAATTTTCTTGCGGTAATTATATAATGAATATATTTTCCATATTAAATATATAATGAATAACAATAACAACGATAATCGAAATAACTTAATAATTATTACTATATATTGATTACGATGATGATATATTATTATGATCATCATTAATACAAAATTTTCAATTACATAGGTATAATTATTAACGCATTTAGATTATATTTTATTATTAAAAATTTCCATAACACCTCTTTTGTAACATCAATAAACATATTCATATTCTTTAATTATATGTTGTATTATGTATGGAAATATAGAAATATTGATAATTAAATATGCATGTAACTATAATTAAATATATATAGTGTAACAATAATAAATAATTTTTTTTTAAAATGTACATATTACTTTTTTTTATAGTAGTGTAGGTTTAAATCTCAGATATTTAGAAGGAGTCAAGATAGATTATAGAATTACATGATGTTTACTAAACATTTCTTGTTATCATCTGACATTTTTTTTATATTAACATGTCATATGTGCAATTCTTTTTTTATTTTTTTTATAACATTGTTTATATTATTTTTTTAAAAACTTTTTTAGATTATGGATTGTGTTATTTTCATATAATGAAAAGAATAATTTTTGTAATTTCTTTTTCATATTTGAAGCAAAGTAAATTTTATTTATTTTTCATATTTTTCAATTCTTAGGATCTTTAATATCAAATCTTTAGTTTCCTCCAACATCTTACATTTAAGATATTTTTCTTTGCTTTTTGATTTTAGAATTGGATATAATTTATATTATTAAAATGTTATCTTTAAATACATATATCTAAATAGGTTCAAATTGTATGCTTGCTCATTATAATTTCATGCCTCACACATTTTTTATATTTATATTTGACAAGACACTTTTGTTCTTTTCTTTATTGCCAAATGTCAACAATATACCAAATCTCTCCTATGAGATTTTCTTCTGAATTCTAGTTGTGAGCAAAGTGCCTAATTTCTACTAAACTACACTACACATTATTGTGTCACACACATACATTCTTAGTGGCTGAACTATCAACTATATTAATAAAAAAAATCAATATATAAATTTTAAGTAAACAAAATGATTACAATGTCTACTCTGACTATCTATTCTTGTAAACATTCTCCAAAGCACACCCCTTTTTTCATAACTTTGAACATGTGTGTTATATATTTTTTTTATATATATAAGTAGAACTAGGGTGTTCTTAAGCTCATTAGTTATACACATGTCACGAGTGGATTTAAATTTATGATTCTCTGATTATAATGCATGTATCACTGTCTCTTCTTAATTTGTGATTGTTTAATATTTTTTTTGGTAAATGTAGTATGCCTAAATCTAGACGGTGGGGATTACGGCCTACGCCTGGAGCGGGTCCGGCTGGAGCGGGCCCGTCATCTGATGAGGATATGGCTGGAGATGGAGCAGGATTTGAGCATCCGACTGGAGCGGGTCAGTCGTCTGAGGCGGAGCCTAGTTATCGCTGCCACGATCCTGACACCTTCAGTCCTCTTCTGTGGACCCATCATGTTAAGCATCGTGTCTCATTGGCATCTCTTGAGGTACGTGATTATTATGCGTAATGTACATATTACTAAAAAAATAACACGATCTGAGTCTCAGAAATTTATAATAAATACAGGACGATGGCTTGCTTACGGTGAGGCACCGCAGGTCTGAGATTCCGTTTGTTCCCCATCCATTGATGACCCAATGCCTCTTGCAGCTTGGGTTGTATCAGATTGCCACGATGCCACAGAGTAATATCAATCCGTATCTGATGCACGGTCTAGCGGAGAGATGGCGACCTGAGACGCATACATTTCATCTCCCGCCTGGGGAGATGACAGTTACCCTCGGTGATGTGAGCGCCCTGTGGGGATTGCCTATCGATGGCGAGCCCATAGGTGGTGTCTCAGACCATCCAGACCTGCAGAGGATGATACCGGAGTTGTTAGGGTGTCATCCGAATCAGCTGCAGAAGAAGTTCAATAAGAAGAAGGGAGAGGAGAAAGAGGCCCGGTCTTCTGCTTACTGTATTTCTCTGAAGTTACTCTGGGCTCACTTCTTCCAGAATCAGATATATCCTGAGAAAAATGATGATGAGGCGGTCAGGAGGTACCATTACGCTTTTCAATATTGTTAATATTGTTAATCTCTAAAGTCCCAACTCAATAATTTCAATGTTTTATATTGATTGTTTCATGTTGCAGGTATATTAGGGCTTTTGTGCTGGATCTGTGTGGTGCTGTCATGTTCATGGACTTTAGCGGTGATACGGTCCCGATTATGTTTCTCTCATTGCTGAGGGACCTTGATAAGCCTAAGAGGTGGAACTGGGGTGGAGCCGTTCTCGCCCACTTATACAGATCCCTGTGTTACGTTTGCTTAGTAAGTCTGTACTAATTTTGTTATTTCTTTAAAATTGAAAATTCATACCGAGTTCTTATTTATAGTTAAAATTTCAGGAGAAGAACAAGCAGATTCAAGGGCCACTTTTTCTACTCCAGCATTGGTCGTGGTCACATCTGCCCAAATGTCGGCCAGATATACCAAATCCACCTCCCCGTCGGAGAGGTCCAGACCCAGACAGATGCCCCGCATATGCTGCTATATGGGGCATGGATCACGACTACCAGGAGACGAGCAAGGGGGTTTCTTATGTCCGGGGTCAGCTCCAGATGCTTCGACATTGTAACATTGATTGGTTCCCGTATCGTGCATTTTATCGTAGTGGTCTTCTGAGCTGGTTGACATTGGAGTAGAGACCACTCTGGTTTTATCAGGGACCGTTAGTTTGTTACTGGATAGTGGAGTACCATTATCCCGATTGGGTGTCCAGACAGTTCGGCTTGGATGCCTTCATCCCGGAGTACCCGCTGATTGGTCAGGATGAGACGGACAGGTTCCACAAGTAAGTATTGTTGACAAAGAAAAAAAATATCATTATTACTTTACTATTGTCATTTTAATTTTGTTTCCGGACTTTCTAATTAATTGTACTTGCAGAACAACTCATTGCAAGCCCAAAGTCGACTGGAGGCAGCGTTTCAGCTTGGAGTACGACTAGGCTGGACATCCGGAGCAACACTTATGGAGTCCACCATCTCCTGAGTCATTGCCTGTAGGTCCCGGGCGTTTGAGATATGAGGTCTGGTACTAGAGACACGGCATGCCGTCTGTCTACCTTACAGGCCATTACGGCGACACCCTTCGACGTAGACTGATAGAGGATTCATCTAGGAGTTTCTTGCCTTGGGGTTCGATCCATGCTCGCGCGGTAAGTACAACTAAAATATACTTTAATTAAAAATTGTAAATTTTAATTACTTATTGTTGTTATAATCATGATAATACGTTGTGTGCAGTTATTGGCAGCTATGAGAGGAGCTGGACATAGCTTGGTCTGCATGGCGAGGGATGCTTGGCGAGCCATAGGATGCCAAATGCTCGAGCACACAGCACCAGTCGTGGAGATAGGCGGTTGGGAAGGCCGCCTCATTGGCATGCTGCGCGATGCTGGAGAGAACATCAATTGGCGGGAGGCGATCAAGACTACTAGGCAAAATCCGGATCAGCCACCAGTTCCTATCTACGCCTCCGAGATGCCGCCACCTCCTGGAGGTTATTACAATTTAATATTAAAAGTAGGACACACATAATCATTTCATTTTCCTCGAATTCTCGGTTCTAATTAAGTTAACTTTCAATTATGCAGCTGATGACTCAGGTTGGGCATTCCACAAGTGGATTCTAAATACCCAAGGATGGAACACTTACTACAATAAATATGGAGTTCCGGTGGAGATTGGCCCGATATGTCAGCTTTCTATATTTTATAGCAGAGTTTTTTTGTATATAGCACATTTGACCTTATTTAAATTTAGGATGGAGTACCTGCTCAGCAAGACCCTTTCGGTTTTAGCACGAATGACCTTCCTGAGGAGGATACAAATGACGAGGTGATTGCCTCTTCGAGACCACGATACAGAGATACAATGCAGCACGATTATGAGGCTGGTGGGAGTGCATCTCAGACCACAAATGGATTTGTATCTGCATTATTTGGCGCACCGCCTCCTGTAACCTATGCACCTAGCTAGGCCGAGGATCCATGGGAGATGCGTACACAGACCACTGATGCCGAGTCAGCCATTCCATTTGATCCATGGGGAGCCGCTACAGGTACACCGTACATCTATACACAGGGCCCGGGGGAGGTTGGCCTCACTGGTGATGAGAGTCAGGGTGGAGAGGAGGACTTAGGATATGTGAGTCCTCACTCCCAGCAGATACTGAGGCGTGTGCAGTCGGACAGGGAGCTCAAAGGCAAAGTAGCTGCTAGGTTCAGTCCCTCTGGGAAGAAGCATAAGAAATGATTGCAGTTTTTTTTATGATGTATTTATTATGATTGCAGTTTTTTTGTGATGTATTTTGGACTGTAGTATTGTTATGATTGCAGTTTTATTTTATATTTCATGTTGGTTTTTATGTTTTTTCTGCTTTACACTGAAACGGTCTTCTAAAATTACAACATATCTGTTTCGTCAAATTATAGCTAATCAAGTGCTAAAACTAAGTAATTCCATCAAAATGGTCTTATACCTGTAGCAATCGCCTCAAAATCGCCCAAAATTATCCAAAATTGAAACAGTCTGTTATTTTTTTTTTGACAAATCAAATCAAATTACATCAAAGTTATAAAGAGTTATGACATCACTTATAAATATAGTCTAACATAGTCTAACAAGTAAAGTTCACGAATATAATTAAAGTTCAACGATACAATTGAAGTTCACCAAAACAGCTGCTAGGGACTAGATCGCTGGTATCCCTGGCGGTCCACTAGCTGTCCTATAAAACCAGCATTTTCTCTCTCTAGCACACACTGCAAAGAAGGAGAAAGAGAGAGCGCAGGCAATTGTTTGGGCGATTTCAGACGATTTTCTAGGCTACTAAATCTACAGGTATTTTTTTTCATTCATTTGTAATTATTTTATAATTAGTCTATGTTTACCGTACAATTAGTCTATGTTTGTGGTTCTGTTGAAGAGGATGAACAATAGCGAAAGAGGTACTCATGCTGCCAAATGTCACTGTGATGCAATACTTCTTTTGAAAAGAGTTGGTGTCAAATATCCCATTGAAAATTCTCCCCTTTCAGACGATGACTTTGTTGAAAATCCATATGGATATGGTCTGAAAACAAAAAAAATTCATGAAGACCCTCCAACCCTAGACTTTGTTCCATGTACTCATACTAGTAAGGCGAGCACATCGTCGGGTGTCACCAATTAGAAGCCGGCGGCTAAGAATACTGTTGTTAAGAATCCGGCTACTAAGAAGTCAGTTGGTAAGAAGCCGACTGCTAAGAAATAAGATTTTAAATTCGTCTATTTAGTTTTTCCGTTGTGAGATGTTTCTTAATGTATTTTATCATTTTGTCAGACAATTTATCATTTATCTCTGAATTAATTATTGAATATGCTAGATAATACAACTGTAGTTCTAAAGTAGTTTAACATAGTCTAACAAGTAAAGTTCACGAATACAATTAAAGTTCAATTATACAACTGAAGTTCACCAATATTCATAACTTAGTTCAAACCAAACATAATAAGTTCACCCAAGCAAAATAATAAGTTCATCTTTCACGACGTCGGAATAAACCCAATAGACGAGAAGATTTTCTAGTGCCAGCTGCAGGTGTGATAGTACTTGTAGACCCTTGGCTACTAGATGATTGGGTCGCAAGAGGTGGTTGTGTTCTACCAGTTGCTTCAGCAACAACTCTCGCATTTTCTCTTTCATTGTGTTCGTTTATGGCATCTGAACATAACAACATAATTCAGTTATTAATATAATAAAATCATAAATTAATTCTGAAAAATGCTACATACTTGCCCTGCGCATGTCAGAAACGGAACGGCGAGCCTGATTTCCCGATGGCCTCCTACCACCCATCTCGTCCATGGTCATTATAGCACGTTTGTGTCTCCTCCTCTCCTTTCTTATCCATCATTCTGAAGGGAGTATTCTATCACCGATATACGCAGGCCACTCATGCTGGTTGGGATAAGAATGGAAAGATTCACCCCAAGTAGAAGCAAGGTAATCAGTACGATACATGTCAGCGACATAGTAATCCTCACAGAAGTTTCTCACTCGGCATACCGCCATCACGTGACTACAAGGTATTTGTGTTAGTTGGAGTCCTTGGCATGTACATATCACCTCTCTTGCCTCTCAGAATTGCACTACGTACTTGAAAGCCCTATTCACAAACTCCATAGTGCCATCTGGTCTACGGCTGGAAGGAACGTACTCATTTGGATTGTGCACTTCAAATTCTGTACCATCATTACCCATTGGGATCACGGTCATAGTTGCACCTTTGTTCCTGTGTTTTCTTAGTTTCTCCTCCATCCTTATTGAAAATGACTGGTTCATCCTTATTAATTCTGCGGCCTTAGCACACTGTTCCTGAAACCAGGTATTTAATTTGTAGAAAGTGTCTTCTACAACTACAGCCACAGGCAACGTCTGACTCTCCTTAAAGACTGCATTCAGCGATTCAGAACCGTTGGTGGTCATAATTCCCCAACGGTAACCTCCATCACGTGCTTTATATATTTTCTCGTATGCTGGTGGCTCTTGGACATCTCTGGGATTATTTTTGCCCACCTTCATTAAGTAGAGATTTGCTTTCGGCATATACTACATATAAATAAGGAAATAAAATAATATAAGTAAACAATTAAAATAAAAATATGTCCACAAAGTACAATAAGACATGTAAACAATTAACAAACACATACCTTTGCAAATTCTCTACTCATCTCTTCCACCCTTCTCGGCTTCTTTTTTTTTGCAATTACGTCTGAATGTTTCTAGGACCCATGTATCGTGTCCGGTTGCCTTGCTAAGGTTCTCCGCAACGTGTTGCATACACAACCTGTGCACACACTTGCCAGTGTGTGTTGACCAACCGTATTCTTCATGATCAAAAACATATTTTATTCCTTTGTGCTGGTCTGATATTACAGAGAAAAACTTTGTTGGCCCAACCACCCGTCTTCTTAAAAATTGCATAAAGAATCCCCAGTTCTCACCATCCTCTTTCTGAACAATTGCAAACGCCAAAGGCAACAGCTGGTTTTCAGCATCATATGCACATGCTATCAGTAGCCTCCCCTCGTAACGGCCAGACATGAAGCATGCATCAATGCTGATAACGGGTCTGATGAATGGCACAGCTTGGATACAAGGACCAAAAGCCCATACTATGCCCTTGAATTGTTGAACTCCCTCTATTAGTACTCCATTCTTGTCATAAATGGGGCCATGCCACCGCTGAAATACAGTGCCGGGATTTGTACTTGCCATAGCCTGGAGCAATGGTGCCAGATAGTCGTATGAATCCTTCCAACTACCGAATATTCTGCAAATCGCAAGTTCACGACCTCTCCACAACCTATTATATTTTGGGATTACATGTATGTATTTGTGTCTGACGGCTATAGCCACCGCCTTGATGCTCATCGATGGGTCCAACTTAATGTCTGCCTCAATTGCATCGGCAATTAGTGATGCTGTCAGATTTGAATGGTCTGTCCTTGTGGACGCAGACTTGCATGTATGAGGTGGTTCACACTTTTTAATTATCCATGCTTCCCCTGAACCCGCAGGGGTTGCATAAAGGCGAAACTCGCAACGAGGGGCATTTTTGCATATCACAACCAATCTTTTTTATTCCCTTCTTTGTAATATACATTCCTAATTGCCATGAACATGAGTCTCATGGATTTTCTTTACAAGTTCATCTATGTTGGTATAGACTTGCCCTGGGGCAAGTTCACGATTGTATACAACAGGAGAACCAAAGAAACTAATGTCAGCCTCTTCAAAAGCTGTGGTATCGTTGAATGTGGCGACATGATGCCTATTCCCCCGACCCCTGAATGGGAATTTTTTTTCCCTAGACAAACCTGGTACATTTGCATCACCATCTGATAAGTCATCAGATTCCCAAATTCCTTCGTATTCATCTCTAGTTTCCATTTCTTTTTCCGGTATGGCATCAATAGCATCAACATCAATATTAGTATCATTTCGATTAACGGATAACTGTATCGGTATTGACTCTGGTATAGCTGTAAATGTAGGGATTATGGGTGCCTGTCTGGGTGGTGGTGGTGGGGATACAACTTCAGTAAACTCACGGGAGTTATGGTACCCCGGGTTGTCATAACAGGGATTGCGGTACCCCTGGTTGTCATAAGGGGAGTGGTGGTACCCCTGGTTGTCATGAGGGGAGTGGTGGTACCCCTGGTTGTCATGAGGGGAGTGGCGGTACCCTTGGCTGTCATGAGGGGAGTGGTGGTACCCCTGGTTGTCATGAGGGGAGTGGTGGTACCCCTGGCTGTCATAAGCTGAATTGTCATAACCTGAAGGTCCAGCAGGGGGAGCCCTAGAAGGTCCAGCCCCAGCCGCACTAAAAGGTCTAGCCCCGGCCTTGGGAACCCTCCTGGAATATAAGTCTATCATCGCGACCCCCCTAGACTCAAATTGTTGGTACACAGCCTTCCACAACTCCTCATCTGTTATAGGAAAACTCACAAAGTAAGGTCTACCCGCCCCAGCCTGTTGTGTGTCAATTCGGGTAGCCAATTCTAAGTCATACCGGTTGGGGTTTATACCAGTCTTTTCGTATACTAGTTGCTTAAGTTCAATAAATGTGGTTCTTTCATTAACCTGCAAGCCGAATGAGGCATCTTTCGAGTAATACACGCCATCTACACCCTTAGTTAGCTTACCGTCCACGTACAGTGCAACCAGCATTTTTTCCTTAACAAACTACATTTAAAAAAAACATTCATAAGAATTACAGTATAATAGATTCATTATTTTTTGCAATTTAAAAGTTATTTATAATATTAATTAAAGACTAATTTATAGTATTTACAGACTGCGGGTATAATAATTATTAATTAAAAATTAAATAGAAAATAATTAAATAGAAAATAATATACCTGTAGCAATCGCCTCTAAATTGTCTAAAATCGCTTCAAATTCGCCAAAATCGCTCTCTTTCTTCTCTGTGATTTAATTAATAATGATACTGTGTGCTGGAGAGAGGGGTTAAATGCAGCATACTGGACCGCCAGGATCACTGGCGGTCTGGTCCATAGTGGACCGCCCAGATCCCAGGCGGTCTGGTTAGATTTAAAAAAAAAAAAATTCGTGGTTATTTTGGTAAAAATATTTTTTTTTTGGGTATTAATAAAAATGGCCGTAAGTTAGAAGGCTTAAAAAACTTGACTAAGCTTGAAAAAAATTCCCAAGTAAAAACTATTTGTTTTATTAGTTGTTTCGTAGTAAACATAGATTAGAAATTTTTATTCAAAGAAATGAATACTTTCTATTGCAAATAAGTTAAAATTTTTAAATATATATGAACATTTCGTGTGACATGTGTTATAATTATACAAAATAAAAAATTATTAACCATTGATATTCCCCAAGTAAATCATCATTGTTTAAGCAACTTATCACAAATTTCCAAGTAATTCATATTTATTATAACTTCATTTATATGTATGAGTTGTCACATCAGCATTGTGATTCCGTTCAACCAATTCCATATCACATCAACAGAATATATCTTTTTTTTATAATAATGAATAGTTTTTGTTTGATAACGGAATAATTTTCAACATATTAGTCAAGCAACATTTCACAATAACATTCTTAATGAGATGAATTAGTTGTAGCTAATCATTTCTTTTGACATGAATTTTTGCATTACATCAGATGAACAATAATCTATATGAAAATGAATACTTATATGATTAACTATAGATGATAGTTGCAATTTTTTTTATGTAAAAGTAAATATTTTTTTTATTATATAATATTAAGTACAATGATAAAAATGAATACTATGCTTCTTAGAGAAGAGTAATATATAGTATAAAACATGGTTATTGCACATTTGGATATTAAATGAATTCAAGTCAGTGTGAATGAAATGTAGTTCTTTTCAACAATTATATTGCACATTGGTGTGGATGTTTCATTTTTAAAAAATATTATGTATTAAAAATGAATACATGTCGAAAAGTATATGTAACAATGAATACTTATTTAATTAAATATAAATGACACTTGTATTTTTTTTTTCTTATGTAGAAGTAAATATTATTTTAATCTTTTTTATTATACAAGTTATTAACTATAATTATATAAATGAATAGTATGCTTTATAGATAAAAGAATATTATTCGACATTTCAATATTAAATGAACTAAAGTCAGTTTGAATGAAATGGAGTCTCTTTTAACATTACAAATGGAGAGGGTTTTTCATTTATACTAATTTTGAAAATAGACCCTACTTCAATGATATTGTTATAAAATAAAAATAAACGAGCATAAAAAGAATAAACAAAATAGAGAGAAAAAGATGACAATCTCTTTATTCATATATTTTTCATGTGTATACAATGCAACATTACAAAGTCTCTATTTCTAGGCTACAAATTGTAAATGAAAAACCATCTAAGTAAATGGAGAAATAAATTTCAATAGTAGTGGCCATCAATTCCAATAGTAGTGCATGAAGTAGCGGGGAAATAATTGAGGATTAATATTGGGAGTTACAACGTGAATGACATCCACACTTTTATAATATATTCATAACACTCCCTCTTGGATGTTCATTACATAAGAATAAGCCTCATTAAAACCTTACTAGGAAAAACCCTATGGGATAAAAACCTAGTGAAGGAAAAATAGTACAATATTATTCTAAATACGCAACTACAGTCTTACCAGGAAAATCCAGTGAGAAAAACCATGGTTAAGAAAAATATAGTGTATATTAACTCCCCCTCATGACAGCATCAATCAAGATCTTTAAGTCGACGAACTCCAATATTACGAATTAGCTTTTCGAATATTATAGTAGGGAGCGCTTTAGTGAATAAATCTACTGGATTTTTTACTTGAATGAAATTGCTGAACATTAATAACATTATTCTTTTGGAGATCATATATGAAAAATAATTTTGGTGAAATATGTTTTGTTCTATCTCCTTTAATGTATCATTTCTTTCATTGAGCAATACATATAATATTATATTCATATATGATCCTCGGGATCATTTCTCTAAAAAAATAATCTACACGTCTGACGAATATGTTAAATCACAGATCTTAACCAAACACATACTTGACTTGCTTTTGTGTATTACTAAAATTACTCATAGTTGGCGAAATATGTGTCAATATCTTCGCGTGAGAGAAGAACTATATCTTGCTAATAAATTTACTATAAATGATATATCATGTATTGTATGTCCATCAAGATAAGTGCTCATATTGCACTAAGATATGATACTTCATGATCGAATAATTCATTATCATTTTCTCGAGATTTAAATGATTTTTATTGACATCTAATGATCTTACAACTATCGAAGTGCTTAATGAATGTTATTTATCCTTATAAAATTGTTTTAGCACTCTTGCAATATAATTTTCTTGATGCATAAAAATATCATTTTTAAATGTTCAATTTGCAATCCAATGCAAAATTTTATTTTTCCAAGATCTTTCATCTCAAATTCTTTCTTTAAATAATTTATTCTTTTGGAAGCTCCTCAGGAGTTCCAATGATACTTAGATCGTCAACATAAACTGTAATTATAATAAAATTATTTCTATATCTTTTCATGAAAATACATGGACAGGTCGTATCATTCTTATATCCATGTTTCAATAAATATTCACTTAATGATTATAGCATATGCGTCCATATTGCTTTAATCGATATAAAAAATTATTCAATTTAACTGAATAATGTTCTCGAGAACGTAAATTACATGCTTCAGGCATCTTAAATCTTTCAGAGATTTTCATATAAATATCATTATCAAGTGAGCCATTTAAATAGGCTGTAACAATATCCATTAGGTGCAAATTAAGTCCTTCATGGGTTGCCAGACTAATTATATATCACAAAGTTGTTGCATCCACCACAGGTGAGTATATCTCAAAATTTCACTTTTCTCATTTTATTTTCTCATAAATATTTATTTATATCCTACTGGTTTTATATCTTGAGGTACAAGGACTACAGGTTCAAAATTCTCATTTTTTAAGAGAGTTTATCTCTACCTCAATTGCACCTTTCTATTTGACCAATCATTCTTTTGTCGACATTCTTTAATAGACTTCTAGTCATGATCTTCAATATTTAGTATATTTAGCGCTATATTATATACAAAAATATTATTGATATCAATTTCATCTTGGTTCCACATTATTTTATTCATGATATAATTTATCGAGTTCTCTTTATTTTCATAAATTTCAAATACCTAAGTTTTTGCTGGGACTCCAATATGACTTATAATTTTATTCTATTCTGGAGTTTTATATGAAATTATCATATCCTCGACTTGACCATTTTCGTTCTTTGCTCCTTTTTTTCGAGGATTTTTATATTTTTAATCTTTGGAACCGATTGCTTTTCCATGCTTCATGTGTGCTATAATTAGTTTGTCCAACAGGGACGCCGACTTTAATTGGAGTATTAGCAGCTGGTACGTGTGATTTGGTCACTTTCTTTGAATTTGTGAATGTGTCTGGCAATTGATTCACTAATATTTGTAAATAAATTATCTTTTGAACATTTAGTTCACATTCTTTAGTACGAGGATCAAAATAAGACAACGATAATTCAGACGAATATATTTTTTCTAGCTGATAGTTTTCTCTCCCTAAGGTTGGGAATTTTTATTCATCAAAATCACAACTGGCAAAATTATCCATGAATAAATCTCCTATCAATGGTTCTAGATACTCTATTATATATGGAGATTCAAAATCAATATAAATTCCCAACTTTATTTGATATCCCATTTTAGTGTGTTGTGGTGGAGCAATTAGAACATATACCGCACATTAAAAAAATTCTTATACGGAAAATATTAGATATGTGACCAAAAACCAATTATAAGGGGAAGCTTTATAATAGCTTGTTGGCATGATGCAAATTAGTATTGTTACATGTAAAATATCATATCTTCTTTTAATATATAAACATCTACATGATGTTCAACATTAATTCCAGCATAGTCTAGACGTATTTTCTTAGTTGAATAATCATATAATAATGCTCTTAATTAAATCAATCGAGCAAGTAATTCACAAACCCCAAGTTGTGATTGTAAACATACATGTGACCATCTTATTGATGCATCAATTTAAATCATAAAATATTCAAATGGTTCACATGGTGGATATTGTGTTCCACAAATATCATATTTTATATGTTATAGAAATAAATTCAACACATAAAAAAATTCACCAGATTAAAGAATCTTCTAGTTCTTTGATGAATGTTCACATTAATTTTCTATTATTTTTCGCATCATTATTGATCCAAAATGGTCCAACCGGTCATGCCAAACTATAAACATATTATTGTATGTAAACTTCTGGTTTACAATAACATGTGCTTTAATTGTACTAATATATGTGTAGTATAAAGAGAAACATGTGCAATTTATTTTCAATATGCATTGTTTTCAATATATTCAATTTTTTTTATTAGTTGTCTTAACGTAATATCCATTTTGGCAGATATTCTTAAAGCTTAACAAATTCCTTTGAGACTTAGAAAAATATAATACATCATCAATATGTCCATATAATAACGATATTGCTCTTCTGGAGCCTTCAATCATTTTTTTTCATTTATTTTCTTCATTATTTTTCAACTTCTAGTGGAAAAATGTGTATTTTCATCATTACCATGTCCACATGGCTATGTCCAAAAATTATTATGATTATTATGTGTTGCTACATTCACTTCAAGGAATGAAGTATAACTAATTAACTCAAATTTATGATTTTTTTTAACAACTCATTATTTTGTTCAACTATAAAGAAACATAATATCAATTCAAAGTATATTTGAAATCTTCTTCTTCAGAAAGATTAAATTATTTAGAATGAAAAAAAAATACTGATAAAAGAAAATACATTCTGACTAAGTGTGAAGATGTAATTTAGAGAATCAATCATCACCTATTTTTTTTTTTTTCTTTTATTCACTGATCTAATTAAATTTGGTAATATGAAGAGCACCTCCAATATTATAATATAAATATAAATGTTACCTGAGGCCTTTTCAAAGAAATCAAATATAAATATGTAATTTCCATTCCCCGGTATGCAGTTAGCCAACATCAATTAATAAAAGAAATATACTGGTAAACATACATTGTATGCAATAATCTGATCCTTGAATTGAATTTCATTTATTACCATTACTATTCATATTAATAAGGCAATATCTAATTACAAAAAAAAAAAAAACACATCTCCCCATTCACATCTCATGTGTTATGAGATATATATATATTTTTTTCATACATGTTATATGAATTAAAACGATATAAGAATGCAGATTTTTTATAATCCCATTCAAATTGTATATTATAAAAAAAAATATGAGTACGATCTAAAATCAATTTTGAATAGATCTAAATTTAATAATCTAGTCAAATCTAAGATTGCACAATATGAGATTTTCTTTTTTGTATGCTAAACAAATAGCTTCAGGCTATTTGATTTTAGTATAAAATAAATATAACACTAGTTTTGATACACATTATTTATATGACTTCAGATCATTTCATTAACATAATATAATGTAAAAGATAATATATAAATTTGAAATATTTCTTGAATCTTCTTTAGGAAGATTACATCATTAAAAAAAAATTTCACATCATATAAATTTTATTGAAATCTCCTTCAAGAAGATATATTGAAATCTCCTCATATTAAGCTTTGTGACTCACATAAATCTTCTTCAAGAAGACCTTAATATATTTTAAAATCATCTTCAAAAAGATTAAATAAAAATATGAACATCATTCAAATTTGTGCTTCATTCAAATATGAACATCATTCATATCTTCAGGAAAATTTCTTAAAATCTTCTTAAACAAATTATATTTCTTGAAATCTTCTTCAGGAAGATTATTATTCAAAAATAAAATTAACATGAACAAAATTTTGATATCATATAAAATTTCTTGAAATCTTCTTCAAGAAGAAATTCTTAATATCTTTTGAAATCTTCTTCAAGAAGACTTTCTTAATATATTTTGAAATCTTCTTCGAGAAGATTAAATTATTGAAAATAAAATATTGCACAAAAAATATGAATCAGATCTAAATTTCACAATATTTATGATCAATGAATGGCTTCCGGCCTTTTGATAAATTGAAAACTTATGATTAACATATTGATTTTTAATATGAGATAAATTCTCAACTTTTACATCAAATTTAACATATTGGTCTTCGGGCTATTTGAAATTTAGATGTAACACAATAGAATTATAAACTAATATAAAATAACAAATTGGTCTTCAGGCCATTTGATAAAGAAGTCAAAACAAAATTTTGATTTCTCAAGTAAATATGTATAGATCAACCTATTTCATTTACCAATTACTAATAAGATGTATCATTCAAATAAATGATATAAAAATAAATAAATAAATAAATATTAAAGTTACCTCGAATCTTTAATTAGTAGAGCTCTCGTGCTGATAACGTGTTATAAAATAAAAATAAACAAGCATAAAAAGAATAAACAAAATAGAGAGAAAAAGATGTCAATCTCTTTATTCATATATTTCTCATGTGTATACAATGCAACATTACAAAGCCTCTATTTATAGGTTACAAATTGTAAATGAAAAACCATCTAATTAAATGGAGAAATAAATTCCAATAGTAGTAGCCATCAATTCCAATAGTAGTGCATGGAGTAGCGGGAAAATAATTGAGAATTAATATTGGGAGTTACAACATGAATGGCATCCACACATTTATAATATATTCATTACAGATATTTGAAATATATCTATACCTATTGCGCCATTTAGTCAGGTTTATGTCTTTCGAATTGATTCAATTGCATCTGTTAGCTTTCCAATTTTGAACTTATCACTACATCACGGTTCGCAACTTTTCGCCGAACGAATCATGCACTTTATTACTGCTGCACTGAATACTTCCCACTCGAGTCGCACTACACTTTTTTGTCGTCTGACTCAATTCGCCATCACACTCTCTTACTCGTGCTCTATCGTCTTCCTCATTTATTCTTTCAAATCTCTTCGATTAGCTAGGGTTTTCCGACATTTGAGAGTTTTTTTTACTGATTTTGTAATATCTTTTCAATTTATCTTTGTTTTTCCTCACTATTTGTTATTTCATTGTTCTATTCTTCAAATTTTCGTAAATTTTTCCATTAATTTTGCCTTATTGTTGCCGATTTATTTTTCTTACCTTTAAGATGGTTGTGATTTCGTCTCTCCATTCTGGTGACAACTCAGGAGGAGATGCGCCTCCGGATGCTCCTCCAGAACTTGTCGAAGTAGAAAATCATGTTGAAGCTCAGCAGATTGTTCTTACTACATTAGGTTTTACAAACAATCAAGGTATTTATTTTCTATTTCTAGTTTATATTTTCACTTTTGTTGTTTTATTTTAGGAGCTTGTATTTAGCAACTCAGATCTATTTGTCTTTAGGTTTTAGTATGAATATTTCGCAACTTAAATGCTGTTAGTTTAATATCACAAAACAATATTCATCTAATAAAATAAGAACATTCTAAATGTGAATTCCTACAACACGAAGAACTAGAAGAATATGAAGATGCTGTTATGCCTCTTAATCATAAGAGGAACTGGCCATGGCCGCCTTTGTCCAAACGATGTCGTAGCCCCAGAGACCATCCGTCACCGAAGGAGTACAAGTGCAGGGCAAAAACACAATCAAACAGTAATAATGCAAATGGTTTAATTACTTAAATGTGAATTATTTTTCAATAATTGTTGTTATTTTTGTTTTGAAACATAGTTATTTCAGGAATGAATACTTTATTATATATATGTTGTATTTGTCTAGTAGTATAATTTGTATAAGTTTTTTGTACTATGGTTATAAGTATATTGTTATTTTCCCTATTGATTTTTTTTTATTTTTTGAAAGAAGTGGAACATCACAGGCAACTGCAAGATCAACAGCCACAACAAGAACAACCGCAAGATCAACCGCATCAGCAACATGTAGATCAAAAGCAAGATAACGCTGAAGAGGAAAATGTTAACATTGAAGGTATGAATACGTAATAATTTAGTGTTGAATATATTTAATTGAACCATATGTTTGAATAAGTTTATATATTATAGTTGAATAATTTTTATTTTTTATTGAAGTTTTTGTAATAATGCAATGAATATATATATAATATATCTAGAATATTATGTCAATTTTTTTTTTATTTTAGGTAAAAGGCTTTTTATATTTGGAAATTACTATTCCTGATATAGTAAGTATTCATTGTTCAAAATAATTTTCAGTCTTGCATTAAATAACTATTTCAGATATTATAATTAATATTATTGTTGTTTATTAATGTATATTATACATGAGAAGGGTTCAAATGCCTCCATTTTTTGTGCCTCCATCATGCCTTCATTTTTTAAAATTTTAATAATTCAAAATTTAAAACTTAAAAATCAAAATAAAACCATTGGATATGATCTACATTATTTTATTTATGCACATGTAAAAAATTATGACATTTCAATTTTATTTTGATTGTCATCAAGAGCTTGTAAAAAATGCACTAATTTGGATGATTTCTAGACGTTGATTTTTGAACTTATTAATTCACATAAAAACAAAATTGAAATGTATAATTTTTTATGAGCACATAGAGAAAATAACATAGATCACATCTAACGGTTTTATTTTGACTTTTAAGTTTTAAATATTGAGTTATTAAAGTTTTAAAAAATGGAGGCATGATGGAGGCACAAAAAATGGAGGCATTTGAACCCTCCTCGTTATACATTATAACAATGAATATATATATAATATATGTCTATTATTATGTCAATTTTTTTTTATTTTAGGTAAAAGTTTTTTTAATATTTGTAAATTACTATTCCTTGTATAGTAAGTATTCATTTTTAAAAATAATTTTCAGTCTTGCATTAAATAACTTACCTATGCAGAATGAGTATTTACCAATGAATACTTAGTATATAATTACAATTTAACTTAGTAATCAATACTTAGTATTTTAGGAAAATTATTTATGGTTTACATAGATGTTTTAGATTTTGCAATTAATATTAAATTGTTTAGTAATGTATAATATACATTGATGACCATGAAATATGTATACTTTTGCGTAGAATTTCATATCAATAACTTGAACAATTTCCATGCATTTAGGTTAATTTAGTTTAACTTAGTTTAGAATTATACCAAGAATCAAGTTACTGTCGAAGTCTATTTAAATTACAGGAAATTGAGCAAATTATATATCTGCTCGCAAGCTTTCCGAAAAGTCGAAGAACGTTGAAAACGGAGCTACATATAAGGAGTTATGCCCATTTGAAGTTTGACTCACAGCATAAACAAAGGCAAGACGTGGGCTGCACAGACTCCAAGCGAGTCGTGTCAGTTGTGAAGCGGGTCGCATCAGTTGTGATGCGGATCGCGCAGAAAGCCAACAGAGCAAATATGAAAATTCCAGCTTTCGACATTTTTTCGTATTTTAATCATATCTTGGTCATACGAACTCCGTTTTCGGCAAATAAAAACTTGTTGGATAGAGGACAACGAGATCTACAATTCTAGGAAGGTTATAAATCAGAATTTATAATGTACAAATCACATAAATCATTTTAGAAAGGGATCAGCTGAATTTATTACCATATCTCATGAGATCTCGATTAATTCACCTTCCATCTTTGGTTGCTTGCTCCCCAAGTCACAAAATAACTATAAATAAGGGGGAGACAACAGGAAGAAGGATATCTCTCCTTTTGGAAGCAATATTTGGAGGCAGGAAGAGGAGGCTCGGCAAGAAGCTTGATCTCTCCGGGTTTTATCATGATTTCTTATTCTCTCATTTGTTTTATTTGCTTTTTGATTATGTCTGAGTAGATTTCTTAGTTTCTAGAGTTATGATGTAGTCTGAAACTCTGTTTTTATTATGCATGTTTGAATATATGTTGAATATTTGTGTTTATTTGATTTGAGTATTATTTTAATTGCTTAGTTGAATTTGATTGGATGATTCTTGATTGTGTATTGTTAGATGTCTATAACATATTTTCTAGTATTTTGGCCTTGATGTTTCTTTCAACCAAACCAAGTATTTGAGGTAGGTCCTTGAGACCAAATAGTAACTTTTAGGTGAACCTTTCTGTTTATCGCAAGATAATGGATGCCTTTAGGAAATCGAACAAGTAACTTAGGTTGAATACTAATAAACGTAAGTTTATGGTTGGAACTCCAAGAAGGTGAAATTGCACTACCTAAACCAAGTTTGAAGGAAAATTATGTATTACTAATATTGATAAATAGAATATTGAACATGAATACTTATAATGTTAGCACTGAATAGTTTTTTTTTTTTTTGTTATAAAGCAATGAAGAAAAAGGAGGACTCATCTTCTTATTCTGAAAATGAAGAGAGAGAAGCTAAGAAGAGGAATAAGAATTTCAAATGTACTCAACTTTTTCTTCATATAAAACAATTGAAATTTTATTTTACTTCATTAATTTGATTATGTAACTGTCTTTTTGTGTAGCTTCTAAAGGGAAGGGGAAGGGGAAAGCAAATGAAATTCCTGATAAAGACAAGAAAGAAATTTCAAAGTGTAAGTTTATTTTAATAATTTTAATTGTGAAATATATTATTTATATATGTAAAACACATGTGTATGAATACTTATATACATATTAGTATGAATATTTGTTAGTTTGATAATTCAGTGATTTACATTTTTTTGTAATTCATTTATTCACTATTTACTAACATGTATATATACATGTACAGATATTAGTATTCATACTTGATGTTCTAATTACATTTAGTTTGTTTGTTTTTTGTTTTAAATTTAGATATGAATACTTTATCATTTTAAATTGAATAATATACATTTATATGTTTACAGTTTGTACTTGTTTAAATATTTGCTACTTTAATGATGTTTAGTACTAATTATTAGTATGAATACTTGTAAGTTTTATAAACAACTGTTTTACTTTTTTTGAAATTTATATTTTTTTATATTTACTTTAGTTTGTATTTTATTTTATCTTTAGGTATGGATACATGACCTTTTTAAATTAAATAGTTGCTTTGTATAGATCAGGTACTAATTTTCAAGCATTTTTTGGTTTCAGCTGGTAAATCTGGGAAGGTGGTGGATGACAAACCTTCTCCTGTACGTACTGTTGGAGTCGTTACTAGAGGTTTGTCCAAACTGATAGATGATACCCTTGAAAGTCCTTTAAAGAACAGGGTCTTATTTACTTCAATAACACCTACACCATCTGTTGGTAAAAATGCACCAAAGAAACTTCTAAGCATAATATAAAAGAAGACACTGGTCCTCAAACTGAGGTTTCAAGAGAGTCAGAAGATGTAGATGTTTCAGAGCAACAAAACCAAGCATGTAGACAAGGTGGTGAAGGTTGTACTGAGAAAGCACCAGTCCAATCACCAGAATTGAAGTACCAGAAGATTTCATTTATGAGAACCAAATTTCAGCAATGTTACAAGATATTAAGAACATGAAATTACTAAGTGAAGGTGAGAATGTACAACAAGGAGAGAGAGAGAAGGACAGAAAGAAGTTGAGAAGGAAGGTTCAAAAGATGTTAATTTGGCTGAGCAAGGTGAGAAAGAAGAAGAAGCTGACAAAGATGTGAAAGGTGAGAAAGGTGATAAAGAAGAAGGTGAGAAAGGTTAGAAAGGAGCTGTGGAGGTAGGTGAGAAAGAACCTGACAAAGATGTCAAATTGGCTGAGCAAGTAATTGGAATTGGAAAGGAAGAAGAAGAAGAAGAAGAAGAAATTAGCCTTGGGGAATCAAAAGATCCTCTTTTTGATTTGTGTTTGACACCACAGGTTGAATCTTTGCAGAAAGAAGCCAGGGAAGAAAGTAGTAAAAAAATTATAGTAGTAAGCCCAAATCCTTGCAGAGCTATAATCTTATCCCCAAATCCTTGCAAAGCAATAATCGTTAGCCCAAATCCTAATGAGAAGAATAAACGAGGTCCTCTAGTAGCCCGTAGGAATTTATTGCCAAAGAATAAAAAAAAAGTTGAAATCAGTCCCTAAAGAAGGAGATCAAGTGATAGTGATTAGTTCACAAGATAAACCAGTTAGCAAAAAGAAAGCACCACAGAAACGAAGAGTACGGAAACAAAGACGTCAACCAAAGAGGAATGTTGTAACTAGAACTGCTTTTCATGGTCAACCTTACATCATTGATGCAGCAATGCAAGGATCTCTAGTTCCATTCTCATATTTTATTGAAATTTGCCTTGATGAGCATAGGATTGATGAGATTGATGATATCCCTTTCAAATATTTCTAAGACAGTGTTAGTTGGAATTACTATACTGATAGTTGTTTTATTGACCTTGGTTCTCTTCCATTAACTGAAAAATTGTCACTGGCAGATAAGAACTGGGTTTATGAAAATAGGGATGCCGTCAGTGATCTTGTAAGCAATATCCTTGATGCATGGGTTACTAAGTATTTTCAGTACGAAATTGGTGACGAAGTGTCACACCCCGCAGCCACGGGACGTAACAGTCTCCCACCGTAGGCATACAACACCGTGTATACTTACAAGGCTATTCAAACTTTACTCAACAATTCAATCACCAAACAATATAAACTAAGTTTATATATATACACAAATCAGAGTACACAGTCAGGTCAGAATATAAAACAACAAAAGTATCTCATCCGGATACCAACCATGAGGCCTACCCTAAAACTATACACCAAAATATATCTAGGGTTATGAGATGGTAAGCTACTATGGCCTACTACTCGCGTGCCTTTCCGGAATCTGTCGCACCAGTACCTGTAATATAACCCGAAGGGTGGGGGTGAGAATAAATTCTCAGTGCGAATTTGCCACATTTCAGACTATTGGACTTGCAATCAAACTCTATATTCAAAAATGAAACCCAAACCATAAACAATGCAAAACAAATATATGTAAGTAATCATAAATAACATAATACCGATGCTTGACAACAATTAATCAACCTGAAACACAGTTCACGGAATTTACAATATGAATTTCAAAACACAACATAATTATTTGGCTTAACTTGATTCATAACTCAATTCATTAGGGCTTGTAGCAACTACAGATGTTCTTTCGAGCTGAACCGTTATCAAACCCACATCTGTAGGGTTACAGACGCCTACAGATGGCCAACCAAGCTGGACCCTTTATCTAACACCCATCTGTAGCTGTTTTGGCTTAACCATTTCCTACGGTTTGGTTACAAGTCACCAATACAGGTCAACTTGACAAATGCAATCACACGGAATCAAAGTTACCTATACAGGTCAACTTTGCTAAATCTCAAGCAAATATATCAAAGCCACATATATAGGTCAGCCTCACGAAATCATCACAAGTCAACGCATAAGTCAGCAGCGTCACCTCATTCAGCCGCCTAAATAGGTCGGTCTGGCAAATTCTCACAGGTCAACACATAAGTCAGCAGCGTCACCTCATCCAGCCGCCTAAACAGGTCGGTCTGGCAAATTCTCACAGGTCAACGCATAAGTCAGCAGCGTCACCTCATCCAGCCGCCTAAACAGGTCGGTCTGGCAAATTCGAGCAGGTCAACGCATAAGTCAGCAGCGTCACCTTATCCAGCCACCTAAACAGGTCGGTCTGGCAAATTCATAAACACAGGTCAATAGATAGGTCACCGTTACCTTATCCAGCCACCTAAACAGGTCGGCCTGGCAGATTCATTCACATCAAGAACAATTAATAGAACTAATCCAATAATAACCATACCAACATGCCAATTAATCTTAACCTAACAATTCAATTCATTCTCAGTTATGCAAGAATCAATATGCAGCATGAATTCCAAAATATGCAACAATTAATCATTCAACATGACAAACGAATAAACAGTTTAATTCCTGAAAATAAACTATCAAACAAGTCCAAGAATCCCGCACCTGATTATGACAAGCGTACCGCTTAATCTAAGGATCGGGCGTCTCGAATTGCCTCGCAACGTCTTGCTCGACCGAGCCTACGCCTATATTACACATATACTAGGTTTAATTCGGGTTCAGGGGTCTATACGTTTACTTTAGTTTACCAATGGTTCATACCGTCCTAATTCAATTCTTATGCTTTGGTATCGGTTCTTTTCGGTTCCTTCTTTCCTATTAAAAATCTCATATAATGGTGCACAATTGCATCTAGGCCCTCTAGCCATATGCCTTTTCACTTTGGTAAAAATCAATCACCATTTCACTACTTTGGTTCTCGGATCAATTCAATTTACCGATTGATTAACTCTAATTTGGTCAAAACCTCAATTCAGCCGTTAATTGTTCTAGAATTTCATGATCAAGAGGTAACCTCACTGATTATGAGTCTAATCAGTTGGATTAAACAAATCAATTCACGATTATACTCAATTTGGGTTTTGGCTCAAAACCCTAGAAATCAAGAATCCTCAAATCGGAAGGAAATCGGGAAAGATTGGCAAATAAACAAGCAAGGAGTGTAGAGGAACTAGTCCTCGAGCAATTCAAACACAAATCTCGAGTTTAAAAACGAAAATATGAGAAATCGAGAAATCTGAGTTTTTCGAGAGAAATAGAAAGGGAAAGAAATACCAAATAGGAGAGCTAGGAGAGATCCACGGCCGCTTACTCGATCCTGACTTCGATTTCTCACAAAAATCGGGGTTTGAGAGGGAACGGAAACTCTCTCTTTCTTTTTCTTCTCTCTTGGCAGAAATTCACTTGAAAATGGTGAAAAGAACGAAGTGGGAGAGAGAGAAGCTTCCATTTGAGTTTTAGGGTTAAAATTACCCTGAATGCGGATTAACCAATCCGCACTGCGGGTTACCTAACCCGCACTCAGCACTTAGTCGATTTTCAGAACATGAAATTTAACACAGAAACAACCCGCAGTGAGAACTTAGTAAATTCTTGACAGAATTTCAGAAAAAGTCTAACACAAAAATAATCTGCAGTGCGGGTTACCTAACCCGCAATGCGGGTCACTTAACCCGCAGTGGGAACTTGGTAAATTTTTGACAGAATTTCAGAAAAAGTCCGAGCCTAATGCGGATGCATTCAACCCGTAGTGCGGGTTAACCAATCCGCACTGAGGACTTAGAAAAATTCAGACCAACGTAGAATTGCATGAGTGCAGATGCACCAACCCGCAGTGCGGGTAAAACAACCCGCACTCAACCTATAAAGTCTCAAAATCTCGAAATTTCAACACGGTTTCGATTCATATTTAACTTACTTATTTAGGGGAACCTTAATTAAGGTTTAAACTTCTATTTTGTTAGCATGATTTATCGATTCTTGCCTTTAAATTATTTGAATTTAATTGTAAAAATTTCGTAACGTAACACGAAGAATATGTATTAAAAAATCATCCTGCTGTAATATCCTGAAAATTTGAGTTATTATTAATGCTAAGAAGATTTTTCTATAATATAATAAAGATATTATGGTGTAAATAAAATTTAAAATTTGAATATATATAATTTCATTTGACCATCTTATCATTTTATTTAAAAATTTAATCTGATTACCTAAAATATTGTTTCGTTATTTTATTTTATTTTTTTAATCTTATTACATGTTTGTGTTTGAGAAAATACAGCGTTAATAGTTATTCTTATCGATTAATATTAATTAATTTACACTTTCGCTGATGACACTTATATACTCCTTAATTTTCGGATAACCATTCCAACATTAAGTCATATCTACAAAACTTCTTTTCAAAGGAGAAAGGATGTTACATTTGCAATTAGATATTTATTAACTGGAACCCTTTCGCTGCAATTAGATATGCATTAAGATCATAACTGCTCCTTTTTAAATAAATTCCCTGCCGTAACCCCTTTGTTTTATCCCAAACCAAATATCTACTTAAATCATTTCACTTCTCTGCCACGCCTCTCTCTTTCTCTCACCCTAAAAGAAAAATAAAAGTTAGCGTAAAATAAAAGAGAATTTTGTGATATGTCCAATTGGAATTTCCATCCCACGTCGCAGATGATCTTTTTGTATAATCTGACTTCAGTTTCGGAAACATCTAGCTATCAGGTAATCAGACTTCTCTATAATATGTGTTTTCATTTTGTATGATTGATTTGAATATTGGTATTACATATTGGATTATGATGGGATATTTAACAGGATAGCGGGTCTGATGTTGAAATTTGATATGTGATTGTGGCCTCTCATTGTTAGATAGATTTCCCAATGGGTTGGTGGCCTTCCAATGTTGGATGGATTTCTCATTGGATTGGTGGATTAAAGGAATTGTATTATGTGAATGTGGGAATCGCCTGTGACAGGGATTACACATGTGTGAATGTGATATGATTGGTTTTATGGATAACCTAGACCGACGTGCTATTGCTGGTTAAATATGCGTGCATAATTAGATGTGTATTTGTGTGGATTAATCCGGCCTATTTGAACAGTTGTTAAATTAAGCCAATTATAGAGAAGTGCGTCGTTAAATAACCGGTTACTGAACTTTGTAGCTGACTCCGTTTTGTTATTTTTGTTTTCATTTTTGTTGGCGGCGTAGGTTGACGGGCCAAGGAAGGTGTGAAGATGGTTATATAATCACGCTCCAGATGGTAAAAATCTGGGGTGTGACACTTGCAGATCTGGCGATGAGTATTAATTGTTTTCGAGATTTGCTGTTTTGTGAAAACGATCTTGGATCTGAGGTATGAGATTTGTTGGTAATTTTTTTATATATTAGTAAGTACTTATAGTTAGACTCATAGAAATGAATACATGATCACAGTGAAGAATGCATGTTTTTTTTCTATTATTGGAAATACGTATATAATTAAAACTATTTGTTATGTGTAGAAATGAATACCTTGACAGATAGAAATTGTACTTATGAAATTATCTGGAAGATAGTATTTAGAAATTGTAAAATTAATTTTCCTGTTTATTTGTATTTTTTTTAGAAATGTATGTATGAATACTTGCATCAATATAAATTAATTATTTAATTACTTGTTATGCAGACAATTGAAATAGCAACTTTCACAATACAAAGGATACACCTGTTCATTACTATCATAAATGATTCATTATGCAAACAAAAACACAGGTAATGTTAAATTTTCATTTTATTTACTTTTGAAAGAGATTTGTATGTATTTTTTGATTATTTTTTTTTATTTCAGTATATTGGTATTGTGAACCCTTTCGTCAACATCTTTCCTTGCGAGTCTTATCTTTTTTCAACGCAATTTGAATCAGTAAGATGACTTTTCATTCCTCTATGTGGTTACAACCATTGAATATTGGCTGCAGTTGAGTTAAAGACCAAAGAAATTGAGCTTTACAATTTTGTGAGCGAAGAAGGTGCTAATGAACACTACTTCGAACCACACAAAAACACTATGCATTGGGTCAAATTCTTCCTCTCTTGGAGGCTTTGTAAGTTGATATCTCCATATTATATCTAAATTACGGCCCTGATTTACACTGAAACCTATGCTTTAAAGCCTATAAATGTGGGTTTTTTTACTTATATTTCGATGAAATGTGGTACTGCTATGCTTTGTTTGGTATTTTGCAGGAAAAAAAGGGCGAAAAACTGGATCTGACTACTTTTCATACGGCCTGTATGGCATTTTGTACGACCCGTACAAGATCTGCCCAACTGCACAGAAGGTTTCACAACAGAGGCACAAAGTCTCCAAGACAAAGCACAGGCATACGGCCCGTACGGGGTCCTCTATGGCCTGTACAACGCTAAATTGGAAAATCCAGCTGGAATCTGAAATCAACTTAATTTAAGGAGGCCGAAAAGGAAGCCTTTGGCGGCCCGATCTGGGGTATTAAATGAGATATTCCACACCAAAAAAAAAGGGATTCATCACTGGAACTTGGACAACCTTTCTTGGAACAAAAGACAAGAGGAGGAAGAGAGGAAGAGAAGTGAAAAACGCGAGTTTGCAACGGAACTTCGGATTTTCCACTGTTTTGTCATGAACTCTTTCATCTCTTGTTATTTGTGTTATCTTGTGAACATGAGTAACTAATTTACTTTGTTTCTAGGGTTAAGATGTAGTTTCTAGTTTGATTTTGTTTGCATGCTACTTGGATTTGTGTTGAATGCTTTGTTTTTACCTTGTTGTGTAGTATTTTGATTGCTTTATTTGTGGTTGCTTGAATTGATTAGTCATCCCATTAGATGAATGCGCACATCTAAGTGTTAGGAGCCAAGTCTATGACATTTAATCCAACCCAATAAAGTATATGAAGTAGGGTGAAACCAAAGAGTACCCGAAAGGTGAAACTTTCCTTGAGGCGAAAGTCCTTGGATACTTTTAGTAAACCAACAAGTAACTTAGATAAATTAGGCCAAAATGCGAAAGTTGAGGTTTAACGCATCTAAGAGGGAAGTATTTGAGTCCGGTAATCGGGTGCTAAGCCAAAATGCGAAAGTTGAGGTTAGGCATTTAGATCTGGTCGATAGAAACCCTAAACATTAGCACCAACACAGAAAACAGTAGATGCAGCATTTACTCGGGGTCCCCTACGGGCTGTACGGGAATTCGTACGGGCCGTATGCCTCGGGACTGAACAAAAATGAAATATGAACCCTGGAAACGCCTTTTTATCAATTGAAAACAACTTTAATTCTTTTTATTGCTTTTTAAACTTGTCATAAATCATTATAATTGTTAGAATTAAACCAAACCAATTTCTTCCACTTCTAGAATCTTAAGTAATTTGAGGATAAGTCCGGTTATTTTCTTCCGTCCCTGTGGATCGATACCTGAGCATACTCATCGATAGGATAGTACACTTGCTATCTGATTTGACAGAGTATAACAAAGGTTTAAAAGGTATAGCTTGCTATACTGAAACTTTGTAGCATATATTATGTGCGGAACATAAGTATATTTTTATCATATATTGTTTGTGAAAATAATGCTATAGTTGTTAGTAAACAATGTCTATAATAGCTGCTACTACACTTTAATTGTCATGTATTGGATTGAATACTTACAAGGGAAAATATTCATTTGTATTATTGTTGCCCTCTTATATACTTTGTTTACTTGCAATGGAAATGAATACTTTGTTTACTCTCAATGATTTGTTTTAATGCAAATAAATATATTTTTTGTTTAATTACTTTTTAGCTGAAAAATCTTGGATGGAAGTTCAATACCAGTGGATGGATTGCCCCCAGCAAACCAAAGGATCAAAAGACTGTGCAATATTTGTCATCCGTTATATTGATTGTCTGAGCAGAGATGCTCCATTAGACTTCAATCAGGTTTTCATTTATTAAATACAACTTCATTTATAGTTATTTTGTGGTTAACTAAACATTTATGTTTTAATAATGTAGGACATGATTAGCAAGGAACGGCTTCTTTTTGCGTACTCATTCCTAATTGACGATAGGAATAAGGTGAAGTTCATTGCCTAAGATGTAATGAATTGTGGTTATTTGATATTTTTGTTTTTGATGATTGGTACTATTATTTGATAATATTTGATGTTACTATCATGAATTTGTGTATGGTTGGATGTTGTGTGATTTTGAAAAACTTTAGGTGGTTGTTTGATGATTGGTACAGTTGCTTTTGTGATTTGTTTCTTATTTTGGAACACTTTAGGATTTATTTTGTTGTTATGTGATGACAATTATTTTGTTGTTCTAAATGATATGTTTTAGTTTATGCAAATGAATACTTTATAGTTATATTTTATGTTAGTTGTGGTTACATATGATATACACTTAAAGAAGATAGAAAATAGTCTTTATAAAAATGAATACTGATATGATTAACTATTCATACTTCATACATTGAAAGTTAATTTCATACTTCATACGATAAAAGGGTGAAGTCATATGCATGAATATTAGTGGGTTTTAAAATTATAATTTTCATTTTATTGCAATGAATACTTTTGATTTTATTATGAATGATTAGCAAGGCTCATGTAACTCTTTTGCGGTCCCCATTGACAGTTAGACAGAGGTTGTAAGTTATATCATAAGGTCTGTAGTGTTATATCATATGTACATTCATTTTGCAAAGTTAGAATGAATACTTGGTTTATATGTTTGAATGTTGATCAAGGCTTTTGTTGTTGTTTCGTGGTCCCCTCGTGTTAGTTATTGGTCCCCTCCAATCTGTTAAACACGTATTGTTTCAGTTCATAAGTGGTCCCCCCACTTAACACATTTTGTTTTTGTCTTCTTGTACTGGCCCCCCCCCCCCCCCCCACTTAACACGTTTTGTTTTTGTCTTCTTGTGCTGGTCCTTGCCATCTTATGATTGGTCCACGCAATTTAACTCGTGGGACCCACAGCGGGGGATGAAACGGGGATTTTATTCGGGGTATAGTTAGTCGATCCCTTAAAAATAAGGCAGGTATGGCTAAGGTTTTTATTTCGTTAGCTTATTGGATATAGGTATGGATAAGAATTTTTTTTCGTTAATCAAATGGATAAGGGTATGGATAATGACTATTTCGTACCCGTTACCCTATAAGGTAATTATAAAATTTAAATATATTTTCAATTTAGTTTCGTACCCACATAAATATATATTCGTGGTTTTCAATTTTCTTCTTTTATAAAATACAATTTAGTTAGAATTAATTGTACATTTAGTTTTATCTTTTTTTTATAAGAAATACAATTACATATGTGAGAAATAAATGAGTTTTTGATGTTTAATTTGTAAAATATAATAAAACTAATTATTATAATAGTATTATCCATTATTCACCTGCTACAGTTTCATTACCCGATAATATTAACGGGTAAGGGTAGGGTAGGATAAAGTCAATTTTTAGTGGGTATGGGTATAAAAATGTCTCCACCCGACCCGTATCGTACCCATTGACACCCCTAATAAGGCCTTTCTTGTTACGGTCTCAAAAATATATCATATAAACTTCATACTTTGATCTAAATATCTCCATAAATTGGTTATATAATGAACATGTAGAATACCAATTTTTAGTATTTTTGATAATTTATGAAAGGTGACAAAAAATAGCTCAAAACATTGATAATTTTCTTTTATTTTTAAGATACTTTTTGCTAGGGGTGGCAACGAACCGAAACGAACTTACCTTAGGTTTGAGATTGGTTTGAATTAATTTCGAACCGAACCTGGTTTGATTCGTTTCGAACCAAACCTGATTTGATTCATTTCGAACCGAACCCATTTCAAATAAAATTAATTGCGAACTACACATTTTTTGAATCGAACCCGAATCGAATCATGAACTAAATTATTTTTTAGCAGCCATAGTTATACCGGTAGTTTATACATTAATTTTTTCTCACCGGACAAAATTCACAAGGCTTCCTTTTACCGGTATGAACTATGAAATGAGTGTTTTTAAGTTGAAAAATTGTTAATGAAAAAATACATCAGAGACGTCTTTCCTGGTATGAACTATGAGAGACGACCGAAGAAAGAGGAGAGACAGTCATCTAGACCGGAGAGAGGAGTGACAGCCAGTCACCGAGAGCGTTGGCTAGATTTTAGGGCTAGAGGGAGAGTGAGTTAGGGAGAGATGGAGAGAGAACTAGGTTATTGAGATTTGAGAGCGAGAGAGTGTCGGCTAAGTTAAATTATGACTCTCTATCTGGGATTTTAATTGAAGGATTTCATGATGCGGCAAGGTAATAAATTCAAAATTTTAACCTTCTTACAAGCATCTACGGATCTACTTTATTATGCTAATTCTATTAAAGCAATTCAAATGTATGCAAATGAATATCTACTCATTTGTTAATCACAAATCTATTTACTAAAGGTGATTTGGATATACCTCTACCAAATGTCAATTTGATAAATAGAGAGAAGTCGAATCCTCTTCTAGATCTCTTGGATACCTTCGTTTGTCGAAACGGCCTCTTAGTGTTCACCTTAAACTAAACATGGATTAGAAAGACCTTGCTAGAGATCTTAATATAATCTAAGCTTAGAACTTAGTTAATAACCCTTCTTATTCTTCTAATAATTTCTCACTAGAGAAACTAATAATATGAGAGGAATAGGAATGGCGGCTAGGTGGGAGAGGAAGAGAAGGAAATAAATTTTTAGAAAATTTCTTGCACACTTAATGCGTTCTCTACCTCTCCTTATATACAAATATACTAGGGTTTCCATTATATAACCTTCATAGTATAATTCTCCTTATTAAAAGAGCTAACCCTAGCTGTTGCTATAGTGCGCGCTACAATAACGGCTACAGTACCAGCCTCAACTCATATTTCTTTTGGGTTTTAATAAACTGATGTTATAACAATGTTTTGCACATTATTAATTATGTGTCATGTATATTATACTATATAATATGCACCATATTATACCAAATAATATACATGCACACTTCTCATAAATTTATCTTCGTTCTAAGTAGTCATGATATTTATTTATCACATATATATTATTTCATGTCATATGAAATAATATACATCATATAAATAAAATATCCTTCTTGTTTCTTGTTCAGTTGGTGTGACCTATATGGAGGATCTGTGTTATGTTGGCAATGGCTTAAAACATTTTATTACCATAAACTATAAGCGGTATTCTAGCTATATAATTACCCAAATAACATAGATGTAAAGTATCATTTTTTTACAATACATGATTATTTAAATTAATGTTACAAATAACATTACTTGTGTCTATTCCTTGCCACATGATATTATGAATAATATACAAAATCGGACTGTGTCATCTTTGTATTATATTTGTTTCTTGGTCTCTTAAGTAAATTATAAATATATAATTGCACTTCAGTTATATTGCATGCATTATAATTCTACTTTACCAAGGGGCCCACAAAATATCATCACTCATTATAATTGAGGGGCAATGATACTATTGACATATAACTTTCTCTCGCACAAGTTATATACAAGGAACTAATATTTTTATCACCACTTATGATAAGTAGCTTTTAATATTAATTACATTATATACTTCTCATGTGAAAAAGAAATACATCTCATATCTTAGAATTCCAAGACACAATAAAAATATTAATGACACTAACATAACTCATATAATATTTTCATTCGTTAGGTTTGTTCAATATATGAAACCTTTCATATACTCACGTTATTAAACGATAAGTCTTTATCAACATTTATAGAACTACAATGTATTTTAATCAACATGGCAAACTTATCATGGTATATTAGTGTTCCATGCTAATAACCAAGTTTGTTAACATTTTAGAGATTTATGTTTGTCATCATATAGAGTTCTATGGTTCAAGACCAAGAGCATCTTCTTGGACACTTCTAAAGATAAACATAAATTTCATGGAACAAAATGCATATAACATCCAATTCATAAACACAACATATAAAAGTAATCAACATAAGATAACTTTTAGAACACAAAACTAACATTAATTTCATCAGGTAAATGGATGGCCGGTAATTTTAAGAGATTCGAACCACAAAAAAATCATGAACCTATTTCGATCAAACCAGGCTAGGTTTGAGTTTGGTTTGAATTATTTCCGAATCGAATCATGAACCTCGAATTTTTTTGCCAGCCCTACTTTTTGCCATCTTTCATAAATAAAAAAATAGTCAAATAATTAAATAATAGTAAAAATTAGTATTTTACAAGTTCAGCATATAACTAATTTATTGCCAAAATTTTTATTAATACCCAAAAAATTATAAAATTACAAAATCTACCCAACTTTTCTGAGCAATTTGAAATTTGCCCTTTTGGCGACTAAATAACTGGACAAAGCCGCTCTTTCTGGTTATTTAGTCATTGGGTGCAAAAATTGGTCCGGTGACTACATAATTGGTTTAAAAAATACAACCGGTGATTAAATAACCGGTTTTGTATTTTGTTTTTTTACAAAACATAATTTTTTTAATTAATTAATTTTTTGTATTGAAATATTATAAATGTTAATTTTTTTTTTGAAAATAGATGGAATACAATATAATTTAATTTATTAGAAAGACTGTGACAAATAACCTAGATCAATATTTTTTACACCGGATTTTTCACAGCTGTAAGAAAAATTAATATATTTCTTTATGTGTTATTGAAAAAAAAAATATGCTTTGAATGTGAGTTATTGATCGCGGTTCAAAAGTTACTTCTAGGTAAATACATAAAATACTGTCATTCTTCTAGTACATTTAATTTCTAAAAAGTTGCATCTATTTTTGAAATTTTTTTAAAGTTATTTAATGATTGTTATTCAAAAAGAATTCTCAAAATATATACAACTTTTTAGAAATTAAATGCACTAGAAGGATCACAATATTTTCTATATTACCTAGAAGTGACTTTTGAACCGCGATAAATAACTCACATTCAAAGCATATTTTTTTCCAATAACATGTAAAGAAATATATTAATTTTTCTTACAACCATTAAAAGTCCGGTCTAAAAAATATTGATCTGGGTTATTTGTCGTAGTCTTTCTAATAAATCAAATTATATTGTATTCTATCTATTTTCAAAAAAAATATTAAACATTTATAATATTTCAATACAAAAATAAATAAATTTCTATTTTGTCAAAAAAAAACACAAAACCGGTTATTTAGTCATTGGTTGTACTTCTTGAAACCGGTTATTTAGTCACTGGACCAATTTCTGTATCCGGTGACTAAATAACTGAAAAGAGGGACTTGGTCCGGTTATTTAGTCACCGAAAGAGGCATATTTCGAATTCTTACTAAAAAGTTGGGTAGGTTTGTAATTTTATAATTTTGTGGATATTAATAAAAATTTCGGAATTTTTTGAGCTAGTCAAATCAAAATTAAAAGTTTATATAATAAATTTTTAAAATTATAGCACATAATGCCTTATTCTATTTATAACACCTAAGTTTTATTCTTAAAAAATTCAGAGGATTTAACTGAAAAAAATTGACTTGGCCTCTTTCGCCTCTAGTGTTGACTGTTGAGTAATGTTTTCAAATTGTGATCGATACCGTCCATATATTTTGTATATGTTATCTTTTTTCCATTTTTTTTTTCTTCTGAGAAGTGAAGTTGCTATTGCTGCCGATGGATATATTGTACGTCCATGCTGGATTGTACAACTTAATACATGCATAAATATTTATTTGTAGCAAGTACGAACAGATACTGTACAATGTTTTGCACACTAAACAACTATAATTCATTGGCTCTACTTTTCGTGTATATTTAGATCTTTGAATAAATAATTACATCATTTCTTGTTGTATAATTTCCTAAACTTATAATCTAATACGTGAAGAAATAATATTTGAAACAAGTTCCATTAACAATACCTTTTGTTGTGAATAAAAAAAAAAACTACTAGAATGCAATTATTGCACATTACATGCACATTTAAATCTTTTATATCTGGTCTGATCTTGGTGGTTTAGCACGCTCCAATTGCTAATATGCTTGTAATTTTTTTTTGTTGTTGTATTTTGGCATTTTTCTTCTTCTCGTCGTAAGCATATTACTTGTGCTTTCTTGACAACTTGAACAAATATTTGCCTATACAGGGAGCAATTGGTAATATCTAATTTTTGCGGAGGCAACATGTAAAAAAGGAAGTCAAGTCTTCAAATTTCATATCTATGTTATTGCAATAAATAATTTATTTATTTCATTCAGTTTTCGAATTCATGACCTTTTATATCACAGACAAAATGAAAAAGATCAGTTGTTGTGCAGAAACTTTTACTTAAGATTTGTAAGCGTTTTCTTTCATTTTGATTAGTGTTGATTTGTTTTATGATATATTTAGCATCTCACGCTTAAGAAATATGGTGCCTTGTTAATCCATTTACAAAATATATAGCTATTTGAAGAATAAAGGCGCATGTGTTTGGAAAACCAGCCTTGTTAATAAGGGTGTCAATGGGTACAATACCAATAGATGAAAGTATATTTATATTCATATCTACTAAGAATTGATCTTATTCATATTTTATTTTTATCCATTAAAAATTGATCTTATTTTAGCCTAATCTTATCCGTTAAAATTATCGGGTAACGAAATAATAATGAACGGATAATGAATAATATAATAATTGGTTTTATTATATATTTACAATTAAAAAAATATAATCACATTACTAATAAGACAAGAAAAAACAAATGAATGAGTAAATCAATTCCAACTAAATTGTTCTTTATAAATAAAATTTTTCAAACAAACACGAATAACTCTTTGAACAAATTCAATTCTTTACTAAATAACACTGTGATCGGAAACAAAATAAGTAAGGATCCAATATGATAGAAAAGAAAAGAATAGAATAGACATGATTTTAAATTGAAATTTTATGATCGGATAGACTATTATCAGAAAACCAATCAACCAATTCATTCTCAGCAATCTTATAATTACCCTCAAATTTCTTTCAATTTACAAATAATGCCATCAAAACCTAGCTTATAGGATTTGAATTTGTAAGAGAACAGAAAAAAGTTATTGATAGTGGATAGGAAGAAGAACGGAGGAGAAGAAGTAAAAAAACATCTCGTCAGAGCAAACAAGTAAATGAAAAAGTGACTAGCGGTTAGATCATCAATTGAAGTGAACAGGAAGGAGGAAGGGTTTTTTTGTGTCTCTTCACGCGATTCCATACAATTCTCATCAAATTCTTTGGTTTTAGCATGGATTTCCCAGTGGAATTCAAAGGAAAAAAAGTCACGCGAATTCCTCTCTTTTCCTTCGTTGCTTCTGCTTCTGATTAGAAACGCAACACGAAATCTGATTCTATTTCTTGTTTTATGCGAGGCCACCCTTTCCGATCACAATGTAAGAAAATACACAAATATGAATAATATGTTTAACATTTTTTTATAACAAAAATAAATATTAAATAATTAAAATAACCACTAATTATAGTTCAAATATTATCATATAAAATATCACGCAAATTAATTTTATTGAATTAAATATATTGTATAGTTTATTTAATTTAATTTTATATAATTACTCTATTGGAAAGAGTATGAAATAGCTTTTATCAGTATAAAGTTAAGTCATCAAATTTAGTATAACTTTGAATTTATAGTTTGAATAACAATTCTACATTCGGTTTCATAGCTAAACTTACCAAGAAACATGGCAAACTTAAAAACACCCTAGTTCTATTATATAACTAATCTGAATTAGTGGTAAAGAAACATTATTTAGTACTAAATTTCAAACTAAATCAAGCAAAACAAAAACAAAAATAAAATAAATTGAATGGGATCCGAACTAAACCCGACCTAATCCAAGTTGGATAAAGAATTCTAGATCCAATTCGAATAGGATCTAACCGAATCAAGTGGATTCATCCGAGCCGAATCAGAAATTAACATCCCAAGTCTGAACTCAACAGAGCTCAGGAAATTGCATTGATATTCAGTTGACCCCATCGCATTTCTAATTTCTTATTATCTTATTGGGCCTTCTCGATGGACCGTAGAGGCCTCACCAGATTAATTGGGCCTTCCCGATGGAGTTGATTTCTTTCTCCCAGTAATGGACACTGAAATAGATGAAGGGTAGCACCATAAATTCCCTGGGACCTCTTTATTTGTCAGATTATACGTCATGAGATGTGATTAGAATGAAAATTCAAATTTAAAAAAGTAACAACTCATAAATAGACATGAACGGAACTAATGTGATTGTAATTGTAATTACAATTACAACGGTAAAATATATTTCGAAATTATTGTGAAGAAAAATTTCAAATTATTGGTATAATAAATAAATTTATTATTTATAGTTGTTGGTTTGGTCAGTAAATAGCAATTGTTTTTCAAATAAAAATAAAGTTAAAATCATTCAATTAATTATTTACAAGACTTTCCACTACAACTTCAATCAGCTTAATCACAAGTAGTAATTATTGAGAGAGCAAAAAAGAGAGATCAAGCAACCGGCTCCTTTCTTTACCTCCATTTCATCTTTCTTCTTTTCTTCTAGATCTTAATCTAACACATTAATATACTTTTCTTTGCCGTCTCTATCTTCTTGAGCAGAGAAGAGAGTGAGAGAGAAGGGAGGAAGCCAAGTCAAACGGAATTGATCGAAGTTGAAAGTGCAATATCATCGGAGCTTGGAGCGTATAGTCTTTACTCATTTTGATCAGAGTGAGGCAATGAGTTGATTCGGTCATTGAAGTACCGCAGTGAATAGATCCGACCATCGGAGTGCGACGGTGAGTAGATCCGGCCGTTGAGAGCAATAGTGAGTAGATTCGGCTAGGGGTTTGCTAACAGGTTACCTGTGACTCGTTCTGGGTTACCCGTTAGGAGTAACGGATAGGACGGGTAAAGGGGTAGATTAGACACGGGTAAAACCCGTAACGGGTAGACGGGTAATTTTCCCAAAACCTCTATCCGGTCCGTTTATTATCCGTACCCGTTGCGGGTTGATGGGTACGGGTACCGCGGGTACGGATCCGGGTATCCGGGTACGGGTTCGGTCTGCCCGGTTTTTTTCTTTTTTTTCTGTTTTTTTTTCAAAAAATTCAAAAAATTCAAATTTTTTTGAAGTGAAACGGGTCGGGTACGAGTACGGGTATGCGAGTAGATGGGTACGGGTAGGCGGGTAGACGGGTACGGGTATAACGATTTTTTTTTCAAATTAGGTTGTCCGATCCGTTTATTACCCGTACCCTTCTACCAGTCTACCCATCTACCTGTTTGTACCCGGGCAAAGGGTACGGGTAGCTCGGGCAACGGGTACGGGCTGGACAAAACGGGTTGAACCCGTTAGGGGTTTAGCAAATCACTAGATTCGGCCGTCAGAGCGTCTCAGTGAGTAGATCGGACTGTCAGAGTGTGGCAATGAGTGTTAAAGCGCGGTGATGAGTAGTTCGGGCCTTCAGAGTGTGATAGCTATCGAATGAAAACAAATTTAATTGTAAAAAGAGTTAAGAGAATGATGTGGTCGGATGTTTAAGAGTGTAAATAAGTAGAATCTAATGGTAAAAATAGTTAAGATAAATTAATAAAAAAAAGTTAAGATTTAAAAATTAGAGTGATTTCACTCTTTATAACTATATTTTTTATCAGCATTTAAGCCATCAACCTTAAAAAACAATTATTGTTCCATTTAACTTACTAAATTAAATCTCTATATAAATCTTTTCACATGCCGCCTTAGTCAACAGTCGTCATAATCACGGATAGAAACATTGAAAATCACCGTAGACTGATGCAACAAATGTTTGGAATCAAATTTGATCTGGAATTCAATCAGAGCCGTTCGATCCACATCTAAAAGTCTGGAAATAATCTGTTGTTATTCCCAGGAATAACAGCAACTGCGATTCCAATCCTATCCGTTGATATTGATTAAGATTCGCGTATAGAAAAGTTTTTTGATTGAGATTCGCGCTTACAAAGATGTTAAGGGATGGGATTGGAATCGCAGGTTCCTGTTATTCCTCGAGAATAATAGCAGATTTGTCTCCCTAAAAGTCTCGGTAGCCCAAAGAAGAAGTCAACCGTTTAGACCACGCTCAAGAAGAAACACAGAAAATATTAACAGCACCATTAAGAAAAAGAACCACCCCTGCATCTTCCCTTCTCAGTCCCAAAACATATAAATCTTCTCACCTACCATATGCACTGATCCACAAGCAAAAAATAATCCCTAAATCACCATGGATTCTTACTATTTCATAATACTACTTTCCTGTTTCTTCATAATATTCCATGTCAATTCTCAGTCACCGGCCTCACCGGATGGTTTCAACTGCTCAGCAAATCGCACCATCTACCCATGCCAGGCCTATGGACTGTACTATGCCGGGCTAACCCAGGGCATACAGGACCTAGTCTCGGTTGGTGACCTATTCGATGTAAGCCGCCTCATGGTTGCCCGGTCAAGCAACCTAACCACTTCAACCACTCCCGGAGTTGGCGAGCCGCTACTTATCCCCTTCACTTGTGATTGCCTACCGGAGTACAACAACCACTCTTACTACCCGGTAACTTACCAGATAAATTCCGGCGATACGTATTACTTAGTCTCCACTGGAAAGTTTCAGAATTTAACCCAGTACCAAGCAGTGGAGATAGTGAACCCAACTCTGGTACCGACCGACCTTGATATCGGACAATTGGTAACTTTTCCAATGTTTTGCCAGTGCCCAAGCAAAACTGATAACCACACCAATTTAGTCACCTACGTGATGCAACCATCAGATAATTACAGCTATGTAGCATCTAGCTTCGGAACCACCGTGCAATCTTTAGTTTCACTAAATGGTCCGGAAAATACGAGCGCCGATTTTGCTACCATTTTGGTTCCGCTCGCGCAGAATCCACCACCAATATTATTGAACCATAAATCTGAACAGGCCACCGCCCCTGCACCGTCACCAATTGCTGTGTCAGTAGTGGAGACGAAAGATAGAAACGGTGTGATTGTCGGGTTAGCTATTGCTCTGGGCATTGTTGGTGTGCTATTTGTTTTCATGTTGATACTATTATCTTGCTTATGGAGATCCTTTATTTTGAGGCAACGGATGTCAGACGAAAATGGCGGGAAAGGAAGCGGTGGTGCTGAGCAAAGATTGGGAAGGAGTGCATCAGGAGTGAGGCTCATGAGTGATATAACAGAGTGGTTAGATAAGTATAAAGTGTTTCAATTAGAAGAATTGAAAGAGGCAACGGCGAATTTCGATTCTAGCCACCTGCTTCAGGGGACAGTGTACAGGGGAAGTATTGATGGAGAGACCTTTGCTGTGAAGAAGATGAAGTGGAACGCATGTGAAGAGCTCAAGATTCTTCAAAAGGTTAGATTAAATTAATTAATTAGTGTTTTATTCATTGTGGTTTAAAATTATTTCCTTTTTAACCTGACTGTTGATTAGTTTTGTTTTGCAACTAAAAGGATTTTATGTGTCGGGACAATTCATTTACTGTATGTTCAAATAAAATAAATTTGGAAATGTTGACTAGCTTTGCAACGAAATTGATGACTTTGACTAAGTCTTCCATAAAGTAATATAAAATTTTGGATTGCTACAATTACCATCAGAAAGCGACAAAAAACCATACTATTGAAACCTTGACTATGGAATATAGTCATATAGATAGAAGCGGCAGCCCTGGCCGGCCCCATATGAACTCCAACTTTTGTAGTTATTCAAGAAATTAATTATTGCGATCACATGGACAGTTAGTGAGAAACCGGCTTCTCTTCTGCTTTCTTTAAGAAAATGCAGGACTGATAGCTCTGTTTCTTGTCAAACAGGGAATTCATGTTTTGGCAGCTTTCTCAGTCTTTAAAAGATACATCCAATATATATGTCTCAATCGAAATTATATCGTAGGTGAACCACACCAATTTGGTAAAGCTTGAAGGCTTCTGTGTTGACTCCGAGTCGGGCACTTGTTACTTGGTATACGAGTACTTAGAGAATGGGTCGCTCGACATGTGGCTTCATGACCCGGCATCTTCCCGCAAGATCGATTGGCGAACAAGACTGCGGATTGCTTTGGACCTGGCACATGGGTTACAGTACATCCATGAGCACACATGGCCTCGCGTCGTGCACAAGGACATCAAGAGTAGTAATTTGCTCCTTGATTCAAAACTAGGTGCTAAGATCGCCAACTTTGGCCTCGCCAAAACCGGCCATAATGCCGTCACTACTCATATCATTGGCACCCAGGTATGGTCTAGTGTACATGTTTTTGCTTCCTAGATTAATTAAAACTTTACCAGCAAGACTAGCTTTAATTAATGTCTAATCAATTAAAACTTAAACACTCAATTGCTGACTCATTTGAAATTACACAGTTAAATTTTGAACTAAAAGAATTTCCCGTCTACTTTTAGGGTTATATCGCACCCGAATACTTGGCTGACGGGCTTGTAACTACAAAGATGGACGTCTTCGCATATGGTGTTGTTCTATTGGAGCTCTTGTCAGGCAAAGAGGCAGTCAATGCGGAAGGAGAGACCTTATGGTCGGAGGCCGAGAATACAATCTTCAATTCCCGGGATGGGAGGAAGGAGGCGAAGATCCGCGAGTGGCTGGACCCGGCTCTAGTGGAGCAATCATGTCCAATTGAGAGCGTGGTAAGTGTGATAAATGTTGCCAAGGCATGCTTGCAAAAGGATCCTGCTAAGAGGCCGAGCATGGTCGAGGTGGCCTACACCCTCTCAAAGGCAGATGAGACATTTGCAGATTATTCAGGAGAGAGTTTGTCGTCGGTCAGCGGTAACGATGTCTTTGCACGTTGAGTGCTCGCTGACAGCTTGCTACTTGTAAATATTTGGAAATTTGCTAGAGAAATATTACTTATTAGTATCGATTGGCAAGTAATAATTATCTTACCTAAGTCATGGCTATGTATGTTCAATAATTATTATCCTTTTTGTTGAGTGGAACAATAATTATTATCTTTTTTTTTTTTTTGAGTGGAACAATAATTATTATCAGGCAGAGAGTAGTAATTGCTTTGGTTTATCTCACTACTGTATGTGATTGCGGCATTGGCGAACCAAATCCTCTGCCCCCTTTGGATAGGATTTTCCTGTCCCCCATTTAATTTATCTAATCTCTGATTGACACATGGCACATCTTTATAATTAATATTTTTTTTTAGTAGAAAGAGAACATCTCTTCAGTGCAAACCTAAATAACTTCCTCTTTCTTCCGCCACTTCACATTCTATTTCACCTTCTTTATTTTTATTTTTTTTTGTCATAAAAAGGCATCTATTAAATAATTACAACAAAAACCTATTACATTCAGATTACCAGAATGTCACCAATTGCATTCTTAATTGTTAAAAACATCCAAACCGGAACCCATTATCTTCTTGCAAATATTCTAGAAACAACCCTGCACTTGACCATTACTACCCTAACTCTTCTTATTGTAGTGTGCTACATAAGATAAGAGAGTCCGTTGCATTTGCCAGATTGATATGGTGATCACTATGAGAAGAAAATCATGAACCAATTTCAATTCCAAAGCATGTAGAACCTAAAAAACCAGATCAATTCCACGTAAATTCTAACCCCTTCTTGAGACAACCCAGTAGGATCCAACAAACCCCCAAAGAGCAAATTTACAGAGGAGACCATTACCAAAATTACACAAAACCCCCATTATTTTTTTTTATCAAATATAAAATATACCCCATAGTGATATTACTCCACACTTGGCTTAAGCTTTGAAATCTTTTTTTTTTTTTTCTCTCACGGCTGGTACAGAGAAGAGAAGAAAGGGGAATATTTCTGTATTAGAAGGTGAAGAGACGGGAAAAAAAATAGTGCAAGCTACTGCTTTTTTACTCAAAAAAATTAATTAAAAGATATGCCATGTGTCAATCAGAGATTGGATAAATTGAATGGAGAGCAGGAAAATCCTGCCCACAGGGGGCGGAGGATTTTATTCCGACATTGAGACCTCTAATTTCCGGGAGCAGATCACCTGCCCCCCGGGGGGCAGGAATTTTCTGCCCCCTCAGTCACTGCGGGGTGGGGTCAGATTTAGGGTGGGTGGGGCCGGGTTTAAGATTTAGAGTTTAGGATTTAGGGGTGGGGCCCACTAACAGTGACCCTGGGGGCAGGAGATTCGATCCCCTAATTTTCATGGAAAAAAGTAAGCATTTTTTGTTTATTTGTTGAAGATAGCTTCATCTGCCCGATTTTTTTATTTATATTAAAAAAAAATTTGAATTTTAAAAACTAACTGAACCGGTTGTGAAATTTTAAATCTACCCTAAACCCTAAATCCGGATCAAATTTTCGGTTAACGGTTAACCGAACCCTTTGAAATAGTCCGGTTAACCGGAAATTTGATTTGGGTCCGGTTAATGGTTAACCGGATTTGTGCATTTTCCTTTTTTTTTTTTGAAAACAGGAAAAAAAATTTGTTTTTTTTGTATTAAAATATTAGAAATGTTGAATATATTTCTTTGAAAATAGATGGAATACAATATAATTTGTTTTATTAGAAAGACTGCAACAAATAACCCGGATCAATATTTTTTAGATCGGATTTTTCGTGGTTGTAAGAAAAATTAATATATTTCTTTATGTATTATTGGAAAAAAAATAAAAATGCTTAGATTCCGAGTTATTGACCCCGGTTCAAAAGTCACTTCTAAGTAATATAGAAAATATTATGATCTTTCTAATAGATTTAATTTATTAAAAGTTGTATCTATTTTGAAAAAAAAATAAAAACTTTAATTTATTTAATGATTGTTATTCAAAAATAATTCTCAAAATAGATACAACTTTTAATAAATTAAATGTACTAGAAAGAATATTTTCTAGATTACATAGAAGTGATTTTTGAACCGGGATCAATAACTCGGAATCTAAGCATTTTTATTTTTTTCCAATAACACAAAGAAATATATTAATTTTTCTTACAGTTGCGAAAAATCCGATCTGAAAAATATTGATCTGGATTATTTGTTGCAGTCTTTCTAATAAAACAAATTATATTGTATTTCATCTATTTCAAAAAAATATATTCAAAATTTATAATATTTTAATACAAAAAATAAAAACAATTTTTTTTTCTGTTTTCAAAAAAAAAAAAAGGAAAATGCACAAATCCGGTTAACCGTTAACCGGACCCAAACCAAATTTTCGGTTAACGGTTAACCGGACTATTTCAAAGGGTCCGATTAACCGTTAACCAGAAATTTGGTCCGGTTAACCGTGAACCGGTTTGGATAGATTTAAAATTTCACAACCGATTCAGTTAGTTTTTAAAATTCAATTTTTTTTTTGGATATAAATAAAAAAATCGGTTCATCTGCTCTAGTGAATATATCAAGGTAATTAACTGTGACATTCAAGCAAATAATATTTGGATCGTTGACAAGTAAACACTAGAGATGGAATTATATAATGACTGCTAATGATTCAAGAATTTGTTTTTTACAGATACCAGTTGTGAGAATTTCACGGTAAACATGGAACAATCATTTTTTTCTTAGCCCTGTAACAGTCCCGGGGTGCCTTTCCACTTTGCAAGAAATTTGGGGCTGATGTCTATTGGGCCGAATTTGGACCTAACGGGCCTGACCGGTATTAACGGACCGCGAGGTTGAGGCCGTTAAATTTCTGTTTTAATAGGATCACTCAGATTTGATTGGAGTCTTGGAGAGGACAGTTTATGAATAGTTTTTAACGACTCTACTTAATTTACAAGATCAGTCCATAAAATGAACGACTCTACTTAACTGTATAAATAATTGAACACAGAAAGAATGTGTGACATTTACATGTATATATAAGTTACAGTGGCTCTACGTACCAAAAAGATGATACAACCGGGCACTTATATTTAATTCTTGACCCTATTTCTCTCCCTCTCTAAGAAAAAAAAACCGTGTGTATAATCTTAAAAATACTTAGGCCTTATTGAATCCAAGGTAAATGGGAACTCCAGTTGAAGCAATCCAGTTGTTAGAATTGATAAATGGCCCGGCTGTGAACTGAGTTGCGACGGCCTTAGTGATGACATGGAATGTAGACCACTTCACCCTACCAGTTGTGGCTGCACGAGGGCCTGTGTTGCCATATTCAGCATAGTACAAGGTCTTTAGTGCAAAATCACCATCCCAGGCAACCCACCCCTCAGGACGGATCACGTCGCCAATGAAACTCTCCATGACCACTGTGCGGGAGTACAACTTCCATGGTCGGCCGAGGTAGCTTGCGATCTTTGTGCGGACTGGCACGAGGGCTTTGTCTGCCACAAATTGACAGTTTTGAAGCACAATACCTGTCTTCATGTTCGGGTCGGTACGTCCTGTTCAAGTCAATACAATACACTTTTCAATCGAACTATTAAAGAAATAGAAAAGAAAAAATATTTCCAATTTAAGAAATTTATCTTAACCATGAGCGGTGACGGTGTTCAATTGGTTGTCCATTGGACGGTTGCAAATGATGATGCAGTTCTGGAAAACCACAGCAGAGTTGCCAAAGATGAAGTCAATTGTGCCCGAAACGGTGCAGTCGCGGAAAAACTGACGGCCAGCGTGGGTGTAAAGGGTGTCTTGGAAGCCATCAAAGCGGCATTTGAAAAATGCACCAAAATCTCCACTGATGCGAAGGGCCACAGCCTGGTGGTTCACTGCTCCGGCAGTGTTTCTAAATCCCATATCCTTGGCGATGAAGTTGGCGCCTTCTACAGCTGCAGAATAAAAAATATATATAGGTAATATATGTATTTTGATTTTTTAACACATTTATTAGAGAAACTGAGAAGGAGAGGGGATTACAGAATGTGGCTGTGAGCCTTGTGGTGACTTTATCTTTAACATTGCTTTTGTCTCCGGTAACGATAGATTTGTCAGCGCCGTCACCATACATGAGCACATTATTCGTGCCCTTTGGCACCATGACTATCTCATTGTATACACCGGCCTTGACATAAATCACGTATCTGCCCCGGTGATTCTTCGGAATGGCCTTCACTGCATCGTTGATAGTCTTGTACTGACCACTTCCATCTTTTGCCACAACTGCATTTGGTTTCGCACTATACCAGAAATTGTAATCATTGCATAGATAATCAGTTTTAATCTTTTCAGATATTATTTCGTGGTTAAACCTGATTATTGATGATTCCACCTGAGTAGACTGGATTTGTTATTTATAGTTGGGCTCTTTATACTAATTATAGTTAACGCTAATTAGAAGTTGTCTCAAAGATGCATTTTCTTGATATTATTATCGCTTTCTCTTATGATACAAGGGGATACTGAGTATGTTATATCTGTCCCCTTATATGTGCATGGTCTAAAATAAAAACTGTATGTTATATCTGTCCAAGTATTGATAACTATTGTTCAATTAATTTATCAACTATCCTTCGTGTGATAGAGGCAGATCTAAAGACAAGTAGGTGTCACCTCATAATTTTTTTATTTTTTTATTATATATGTATATATTAAAATTAATTTTTTTTTTTTTTAAGTTTTTACATAGTTTGATCAAACCCCCTCATTAAATGTGTTTTTTTTTTTTTTTTTTTTTTTAAACTTGGTAGTAGCTACCAAGGTTCGTGAGGGGGAATCGAACTCTCGACCTTTGAGTATAATAACTCTAGGATATTTTTTTAGCTAATTGTGCTACCTCTCCTTTCAGATGTGTTCTTGTAGCATAATGCATGATTAGCATTACTTTGTGATAAATTTGAGTTCAAATCTAAATATTATAGTTTCCGCCCTGTGTGTGATCTCAGCTACAATAATCAATTAGCAATCATTCATTTTACAATATATAATTGGTTATCAAATACCTGTTAGTTTTTGCTTGTAATAGCTTCCTGTCCCCGGCAGAGAGCCACGAGGGATAACCGTGTTGATCCATGTCATATCCCAACAGCTTCCTATTTGTTCCTTGGGCGGTAAGTGCTCCAAGGTCGACAGATTGAAGTTTATCTGCAAAGGAAGCAATGCTTGTGATCACCCCCAAAACATTGCTGCTCATCACAGTGGCGTTGTTCAATGCATTATTCATGTCAGCGTTCAGCTTTGGATCCTCAAAGCCGTCAACACAGGTGTACAGGTACGTCATAGAAGAAGATATCATGTGCACTATGTTGTCGGTCTCAGCAGTCAAGTTTTTCATATCTTTTCCTACAAGTGAAGATACACCTTTCATGTCCTCTAGCGCATCGCCAATTAATTTCTTGCAGTCTGACACAGCAGCAGCTGTTCTGGTGTCGTTACTGGCAGCCAGATTGGCTTTGGTAACTTCAGCGGAGTTCTGAGCAGCCGACTCAAACTCTTTGATTGCCAAGTCAACAAAACTTTTGAAGACTTCATCAGGTGTTGCCGAGCTGTTTGTTTGTAATTTAGATATTGTGCTCTCGCAGGAATCCTTGTGTAGGGCTGTCGAGCACATGGCCGTCATGGATTTGGAGGTGGCGCTTAGCGAGGAAGAGTTGTCATCAGAGTGAGAACTAGTTTTCTTTGTTGAGGTCACGAGCGCTATGATCGCCCCAGCGCACACAACTCCTATGAGTACTGTGGCAACAAGGCCGACGATGACCTTTTTCGCCATTTTTTGTCACCTTGTTGCTTGAGATGGAGCTAGATTTTCAGGAGCTTGATCCTTTCAAGCTCCTGTATCTCAATTGCACTTCTCTTGTGATGATAGAGGGAGGATGACCCAGGGGTTATATACCGTCTGAAAATCTAACTAATTGGCTAAATAAAGAACTGAATATTGGAGACTGTTAAAATCACCGGGGATAAAAGCTGGCATCGTCCCTAATTATTGCATTAGCTTAGTGTTTTTTTCCCATTATTAGGTGCATCTTTGGCAAATTATGTATGCATTAATACGATATATTTCAGCAGTACGCTCAACTGATGTGTTGTAGTTAAATATCTAAACAATTACAGGGGTAAATTGGTATATGAATTGCTCATGGTTGGAGTGAAATTTCTGGACAGTTTCAACAGAGTGTGGAATTACAAGATTCCTGAAACCGTTAAGATTTTTGCATTTTTAGCATTGAGGGAAAAAAATTCTCACTCAAGATGTCATGCAAAGAAGAAACATAGGTTGCATTGTTGGGTGTGTCATATATGTGTGAGATCGATACCAATAGTTGAATCTGCTTTACACACCTTTCATTTCAGTGTGCATATGTGGAGGAGGTCTGTAGGTTATTATGATCAGGAGGGGACACTGTGTTATAGTGTTAGACAATTCAGTGGATGCTATATGGCGCAGCTCAGTTCAATTGAATAGAGGTGCAGGATGGAAGGAAGATGGAACTACAGTAATTTTATGTGGATGTTGGTTCATATGGAAGCAAAGAAACGAAAGAATTTTTAGCAATACAAGGATTCCACCCTTTGTGTTGGCCGAGCGAATTTCTTCAATTTTGAGGAGATCAGATGTAAATTTACCTTACTGTACCACCCTGACAGCTGCTGTCAAGGGTATAAAAAAATAAATTAAAAGGTTTGAGGCTTAAAGGATCGAGATGGATATTGCAATATATTAAGATTCCAGGTTTTTTTTTTCTTTTTGTAAGATTGCTCAATTTGAAATTTTAATTCTGTTTTATTTTTCATCTCCAATCTATGTTCTTTATACTACTTCTTGGAGCACAATTATGTGCTGTGCTGGTTTATAAAGCCATGCAAGAGGTACATGATAACATTTATTAAAGAAAATTAAACTTTTCAAAATATTTTGATGGTTTTGTAGAATTTTTCACCTGATCAAGAAGCATGTTATTTTTTTTATTTGTTGTCTGCATCTTTTCACATTAGTATATTAATAATTTTTTCGTTATTGATTATCATAATGATTGCAGGAGAATAGAATTGTTTTCCTCTTCATAAATTCGTCAAGTTATACATTATAAGCAAGTATTGTCTATATTTAGTTTAGGAATATCAGAACTTGAGAATATATCTGAAATTAATATTGTCTTTACTAACATCAAAAGAAGCTTCTTCAAAAAAAAAAAAAATTCTTCTTCAAAAAAAACATCAAAAGAAGATTTATTCTATTTATTGAGAACACATCCTTCATCTACTTCTTCCTCCACTGCTAGGTCTTATATATATGGATTTTACATGGTTAGGAATCCAAAGAATATTATATATTATGGATTTCAAATTTAATGATATTTTCTTGGATTGTAAAATTTCTTCCTAAAAGTAGACACAAGAAGAATAGCAATATCGTTATATTTTAGTTCTCGATCATGCCACGTATATAATGGTTTTCGAATTTTTTGGATTTCATGAATATCTAGACTTCACAAACTTTTAACTTGGGACAATTAAGCTTTGAATTAAAGGTCCAAGATATTTCTGTGAATTGTTAAAATTGATAAATATTCATGTGCTGGAATTGCTTCCTGAAGGTAGAGTACAAACCACACATATTTCTTTTAGTTCATTTTTGACAAGATGATCAGTACTTCCATAAAATGAACGAATATACTTACTGTATAAATTATTTGACAACAGTTATTTTTTGACCTGCTCATATCATTTAAATTGAACACAAAAAGGATAAACAATTTTAAGTGTTACATTTATATTGTATACATAAGTTACAGTTGCTCTAGGTACCAAAAAGAACATACAACCTGGCACATATCTTTAATTGTTGGCCCTATTTCTCTCCCTCTCTATAAAAAACCGTGTGTTTGATATTATACATATATACTTAGGACTTATTGAATCCAAGGTAATTGGCAACTCCAGTTGAAGCAATCCAGTTGTTAGAATTGAGGAACGGTCCAGTTGTGAACTGAGTCGCTACGGCCTTATTGATAACATGGAACGTGGGCCACTTCACCCTGCCAGTTGTGGCTGCACCAGGGCCTGTATTGGCATATTCAGCATAGTACAAGGTCTTGAGTGCAAAATCACCATCCCAGGCAACCCATCCCTCAGGACGGATCACATCGCTGATGGAACTCTCCATGACCACTGTGCGAGAGTACAACTTCCATGGTCGACCGAGGTAGCTGGCGATCTTTGTGCGGACTGGTTCAAGTGCTTTGTCTGCCACAAATTGACAGTTTTGAAGCACAATACCTGTCTTCATGTTTGGGTCGGTACGCCCTGTTCAAGTCAATACAACACACTTTTCAGAACATGTTTTCTCATTCTTGTATATTCAGAGGCGGATGAACATTCAACATTTGCGGACCAATTGACTCTCATTTATTTTCAAAGTTTTTGTACTTGTGCATGATTTTTTATATGGTTTATAGTAAAATGCTATGAGTACTGTAAAATTGGTTTGGAAATTTTATATAATTAATCTTCGTTCATGTTTAACCCCCATAAATTCTGCTCCTGCATATATTTGGTATAGTCCTCTGTGCTGGGCATATTCTTTTTTAATTGAGCAAGAGCAAGGACAACTAAGTTCATATGTTACATACTTTGATCATCATTTTCAATTTATTGAACAATGATTAAGAATATAAGAGTTGAACGAAAATTGAACTATTAGAGAAATAGAAGAGAAAAAATATTTCCAGTTTAAGAAATTTATTTTTACCATGAGCAGTGACGGTGTTCAGTTGGTTGTCCATTGGACGGTTGCAAATGATGACACAGTTTTGGAAAACCACAGCAGAGTTGCCAAAGATGAAGTCAATTGTGCCTGAAACTGTGCAGTCCCGGAAAAATTGACGGCCAGCGTGGGTGTAGAGGGTGTCTTGGAAGCCATCAAAGCGACACTTGAAAAATGCACCGAAATCTCCACTGATACGAAGGGCCACAGCCTGGTGGTTCACTGCTCCGGCAGTGTTTCTAAATCCCATATCCTTGGCGATGAAGTTGGCGCCTTCTACAGCTGCAGAATGAAATATATATATATATAGGTAACACGCCATTTAAAGAATTTATTAATGGATGATAAAATATATTTTGTTTTTTTAACATATTTATTAGAGAAACTGAGAAGGAGAAGGGATTACAGAATGTGGCTGTGAGCCTTGTGGTGACTTTATCTTTAACATTGCTTTTGTCTCCGGTAACGATAGATTTGTCAGCCCCGTCACCATACATGAGCACATTATTCGTGTCCTTTGGCACCATGACTATCTCGTCGTATATGCCGGCCTTAACATAAATCACGTATCTACCCGGGTGATTCTTCGGAATGGCCTTAACTGCATCGTTGATAGTCTTGTATTGACCACTTCCATCTTTTGCCACAACTGCATTTGGCTTCACACTATACCAGAAATTGTAATCATTGCATAGACAGTTAGTTTTTTATCTTTTCAGATATTATTTCATGGTTAAAATTTTAAAACGATTATCGATGATTACATCTGAGTAGCCTGGATTTGTTATAGATGGGATCTTTAGATTAATAATAGTTCAATGTTAAGGACTCCAAAGGTGCTTAGCCACCGCCTATGGTTTTAAATTTTATCTCTCTCTCTCTCTCTCTCTCTATATATATATATATATATATTTATTTATTTAAAGTTTTTAAATAGTTCAATCCTCCTCGTAAAATATTAAATGTATGCTTGTAGTCTAGTGATAAGAATTACAAATTGTGGTTGTGGAGACTTGAGAGTTCAAATCCAACTTATCTCACATTAAACATTTTTGCACTTTATGTTTCAACAACTCCAATCTAAATTTTCAAGTTCAGTCCCCTGCTTAAGGTGTCACAAATATGCATTTTCTTGGAATTATTGTCGTCTTTCTCCTATGATATAATTAAGGTGATATTCAATATGTTAACTCTTACAATATATACTTGGTCATCAAATAAATACCTGTTAGTTGTTGCTTGCAATAGCTTCCTGTCACCAGCAGAAAGCCACGAGGGATAACCCTGTTTGTCCATGTCATACCCCAACAGCTTCCTATTTGTTCCCTGGGAGGAAAGTGAGCCAAGATCGACAGATTGAAGTTTCTCTGCAAAGGAAGCAATGCTTGTGATCACCCCCAAAACATTGCTGCTCATCTCAGTGGCGTTGTTCAATGCGTCGTTCATGTCAGCGTTCAGCTTTGGATCCTCAAAGCCGTCAACACAGGTGTACATGTATGTCATAGAGGAGGATAGCATGTGCACTATGTTGTCGGACTCAGCAGTCAAGTTTTTCATATCTGTTCCTACAAGCGAAGATACACCTTTCATGTCCTCTAACGCATCGCCAAGGAATTTCTTGCAGTCTGATACAGCAGCAGCTGTTCTGCTGTCATTACCAGACAACTTGTCTTTTGTAACTTCAGCCGATTTTTGAATAGCAGACTCAAACTCTTTGATCGCCAAGTTAACAAAACTTTTGAAGATTTCCTCGGGTGTTGCCGAACTGTTTGTTGATAATTCAGACATTGTGCTCTCACAGGAATCCTTGTGTAGGGCTGTCGAGCACATGGCCGTCATGGATTTGGAGGTGGCACTTAGCGAGGAAGAGTTGTCATCAGAGTGAGAACTAGCTTTCTTGGTTGAGGTCACGAGCGCTATGATTGCGCCAGCACACACAACTCCTATGAGTACTGTGGCAACAAGGCCGACAATGACCTTTTTCGCCATTTTTTGTCTCCTTGTTGCTCTAAATGTAGCTAGATTTTCAAGAACAAGGAGATCAGGAGCTTGATCCTTTCAAGCTCCTGTATCTCAGTTGCACTCCTCTGATGATGATAGAGGGAGGATGACACAGGGGTTATATACTGTCTGAAAATCTAACTAATTGACTAAATAAAGAACTGATCATTGGAGACTTTTAAAATCACCTGTGATAAAAGCTGGCATTGTCCCTAATTATTGCATTAGCTTAGTGTTTTTTTTTCCATTATTAGGTGCATCTTTGGCAAATTATGTAGGCCTTAGTACGATAATTTTCAACGGTACACTCAACGTGATGTGTTGTACTAAAATATATTTTGCGACTCGAGACAGAATGCGAACCATATGTGAAATCAATGCAAGTTTGGAAAATGTTGAACCATGATGTAGTACAGTAAGGAAAACTAGATGTAACATCATTGTGAACAGAGATGTCACAATAATATCTTGTCGAATAATGGAAGTTTTTCTATTCAGAGATATCGATCCTCTATAATTTTGCAATATAAATGTAAATTCAACTTTCAGTTTAATTATCATCTAAGTTTTTGTATATACAGGAGTTCATCTCTCTATCCACACAAGCTTAATTATCGGAAGAGTTTGCCAAATACTATAATCTGCTATTCGGGTAAGACAATAGTTAGTTGGTCATCATATCCGTATATCAGCCTCATATTCATGCATTAAACTAAATGAATTCACTAATTTATAAGTATTACATGTAAACACATGTTTATCAGTTTCAATTTTTTGAATTTGTCATTTGAAACTTATCCGATAGATTTCGTAGGCACAACATGTCACCTGGAACAAAGCACCTTAGCCTATAAATAGAGGCAACAAAGCGGTTATGAGCACATTGCCGTTCTTACTCAGCTCAGAACAGGGTACATCTTAATCCATTAAGATTTTTAGATATATGTATACAGATCCCATGACAAATAGTAAATATTTGAATGGAGAATACTAAATATTGCATGCTTTAGCCTGGTTAACCCTTTCATACGGATTGAAAAAAAATCCTAAAAATAGAATGATTGTTTGATACTTTGTTATCTTTATCATCACTCATATATGCTTTTTTTATTTATTTTTTATTTTTTATGATTGTATGTGCTGCAAGCGTAATTTAAAGAGAGAAATACAATAAACAAAATTTTAGGGAAATTAACAACGTATGTAGATTATAATTCCACAAATTAATTCTAAGAAAATGATCATTTCCGGAGAACTGCATCAAGCCAAACTGGCAAACAATGTACTTGATGATGTGAAAACATACAACCGACATGTAAAATACCGTGTTGTAATAATTCATTTATTAGTCAGCAAGAACATAGAGCTGCCCAGACTTAAAGAAAAATTCCCTTTTTTTTGATGAATTTATATGTAGTGTAACAGCATCCTGGAAACCTTCATATTATCATCATCTTACTAACTCCCAGCAAGGGTCAACCTGACCTGAAAACTTGCTAGCTAGAAACATTTATTCTTTCAGGATTTAAGTTATTGCTTTTTTTTTTATATAAAATCGGAATATACCCACCGATATCTATTGAAATCATCAGTATTGTGGTATCAGATCATGAGATTGAAATTTAGATGAGGCTTCTTTATGGACATTATTTTTTTTTTGAGATAATCAACAAGAGTCTAGCCCTCGTTTTTTCATTAACCATAATTGGTTACAAAGTTTTTTAGTAGAAACCCGGTTTGAAAAAAGAAAAAAACAGTAGAAAAATTAAGGAAAATAGACAAAATAAAAAAATAAAAAAAAAAGATGAAGGATCTGAATGTAAAAGTTATATGCCCAGTCTATATGAGTTGTGGTTTTTTCCTTCTTTGAAGATTCCATTGCATCATTCCCTCCATATTACAAAATGTGAAATAAGCATTAGCTCCCTTATTTTCCTCTCAATACCAGTCTTTTAAATGTTGGCCTTGTCTTGTTCCCGTACCAGTGGATGCACGTCCTGTAACACCCCATTATAAATCTGTTCGCTTACTGGACATTCACTGAACAAGTGTCTGACCGATTTGTCTTGCTGTCTACACATGTAGCACATTCCCATTATGTTGAAATCTCTTGCTCTTAGATTGTCTGCGGTTAGTATTCTATTGTTTATGAGTAACCATCCAGAGACCTTCATCCATGGTGGCGCTCGGAGCTTCCAAGTTATGTGTTTGTCAGAGCTTATCTCAGGGTTGTTTTCCATTGTGTAATATGCAGCCTTGACAGTGAAAATACCAGTACTATTCATTTTCCACTGTGCACCATCTCTTCACATACCAGCCACTCCCTGCTGACCTGATACTCGTATGCGCCTTTCTTTTTCCTGTACCAGCTGTTGTAACTGTTGCAAAGCCCGTACTGACAGTACCGGTCTGAACATGTCTGCACTGTTTTCATATGGCAAGAATTCCTGTAATGTAGCCTGTTTGTATTCTGTGAAGGTGTATAAGGTTTCGAATCTGCCCAATCCAGATCCCATAATTTTATTGTCCCACCTCAGCCTTCTATTCTCAATATGAAAGAGTATTTTTTTTCGCATTCTGCTCTGCACCTTGCCACAAGAAATTTCTTCTTGTTTTATGAAAACATTAGTCATCTTAAACCACAGGCCAAAATCACAAGAAAAGGTCTAAAACATAAGAAATTTACTAGCGAGATATATATCTATAGAACTCTTTCCAGAATCTTTCTCTAGCTTCTTATTGATGTATCATTCATAGCAGGCCCAACCTCAAACATTGGAACCACCTCTTGCTCCTTTGTTGCTGTACCTACTGGCAAATGTCCCGCTAAATCGTTAACATCGATCAAATGGTAATTAACATTAGACTAAGCTTAAATTATGTATCATCTCCTTTGTTTTTTCCATCCCAAAAGACATTGGTTCAGACTTCAGGTTCTACTTTTTATGAAAGCCATTTTTTGTTTGTGATCAAAGAAAATATTAATGATTCCATCATTCCATGTTAATCAGGCAAAACTGGTCAGAATGACTTATAACTTCTTTATTTTTGTGTGATGAAAAGTTCAATCCGTAAGTTTTTCAGGATTCCAATTTAACGTGTCTCCCACATGCATTAGCAATATCTTCATTAATTGTACACGGCCATAATTTTTTATACTTGATATATAAACAGATCGTAATCTTAATGTCCAATTTCAAAATAAGAAATTAAATTTGACGATTGTTAAGATTGACATTAAATTTCCACTCATAATATAATAAGAATATATTATATTAACAACATTATTATTTGACAACTATAATAACGGGACTAAATATTATCAAACTTTTGTGTGCAAGTTTGTGTTTGTGATGTAAACACATTAATTTTTTGTAACTTGGTGGTCTCTATCAAGTATTTCAATATATATGAGGGTTCAAATGTACTCAAATGCACCCTATATTTCAAATCTTTTTTCTCCGTTTTCAAAGTTCGAATAGTCAATCTGAACTGTTAGATGCGATCTATATATTAAGATGTGATTGGAGACCAAATTTTATATTTTTTTAGAATTTTTTTTACTATTTATTAAGCCACTTTGAAAATTGCTGATTTTACATTTTCTGAATCATTGAATCAGTGATTTTTAAAGTTACTTAATAAATAGTAAAAAAATTCCAAAAAATATAAAATTAAACTTTGATTAAAATAAATGAGTTATAGATCCAAATATAGTCAATAATTTCACTTAAAACGACCTTAACCACTTTTGACCTGATTAATCCAATCTGAAAATGATATATTCAACCAATTATTTTGACCTGGTTAATCCGATCTGAAAATGATAGATTTAGATTTTTTTTTTATTCAGGTTTGGATTAGATTATAATTTATTTGTCAAATATTTTTGGTTCTGGATTTCAGAAATATACCGATTAAAATCCGATCCTATTGCATAATGCAATTAAATTTGTATATTCTCAAAAAAAATTTAAAGAGCTCTAATTATGTTTTTGAAATAACATAATTTTGAAAATGAATTATACATGTACATTGTTGAATTTGTTTATCCTTTATATAACATAAAAAAATGTTTTCTTATGGTTATGTTAATAATGCTCTTTTTATTGATGATTATCGTGTTAGTTAATTAAATATTGTGTTGAATTATATATAATAAATTTCTATAAATGTTGTTATTTTTTACATTCCTGTTCATGTATGTTATTTTTGTTCGGTTGTATATCTTTGATATTTTTAATATTTAAAAATAGTCACTTATGTTGTAAAATCCGCATAATCCGATCTCTTGTAGAAAAGAAGTACGAGTTCAATGAATTTTATTTAGGGTAATTATAATTTCCTCCACCTATTTACACAATTATACAGTACATTATTAAATCATTTAATTATATTTTACTTATTTGACAGTGTCTCATTTAAATTTTCTTATAATCATCCAAAAAAAAAATAATAAGAGTGAAAAATCTACATAAAAGACATAAATATTGTTGAGATGTAAATAAGAATTACAAAATATGAGTAGAACTAGGGTGTTCTTAAGCTCATCAAGGTGTTTGGTGAGCTTAACTCCAAAACCTATTAGATTGGCTTCAAGCAATAAATCCAAACAGTTGAAACCGATTTACTTCGCGAGTGATGAATTTACATGTAAAGTTTTTAAGTTTTTGAATTAATTTAGTATAAAGTTAAATGGTCAAAAAAATATTCAAAAAATGAATGCACTAAAATTAATTTATAAATCTTCTAATTTTCCCCGCTTGACTTTATACAAAATAATTCGAAAACTTAAAATATTTGCATGTAAATTCATCACTTGTGAAGTAGATAGATTTAAACAGTTTAAATTTGTCGTTTGAAACGGATATAATATATTTTGAAGTTAAGCTCACCAAACACTTTGATGAACTTAAGAACACCCTAGTTTTACTCAAATATAAGAAACAAAAACAAATTCTCTCCATATTTTAACACACAAAAAAAATTATATTGTCAAGATATATTCTTCTCTGTTTGGTTATAATATAAGACATTATTAAGATGGAAATGACAATTATATCTGATACCGATGGTGTTCAATTAGTAGATGGAAATGAGAATATATATTAGTGTTTGATTTTTACATTTAGAATATATTTATTTTTGTAAATTTGAATGGCAATACATTAAATTAATACATATATGCTAACTAGTGATAAAAATAAAAAGAATTCCTTGAAATATGATTATTATAATGAGTCTTTTTAAAAAAAAAAATAACAAACCTATAATCCTATATATAATCTTCGACCTAACTAGTTTCTATTTATAAATTTATTCTTTTGTAACTTCATCAATATGAGTTGGTCAGAGATACCAGTGGCAACCAGTATAATCGTCTAAATAATTTCATCATGGTGCTATCTTACTGAAAAAAATGTTGCATGTCTAAAAAAAATTGTATATTCTTTAAAATCTTTTATGCACTTATTAAAGTTTAATAAAAAATAAGAAGGCGCCAAACTTGATGAGAGTAAATAGAAGGAAGAGATTGAGAAGGAGGGGGGGAATGAGAACCACGCAAAAGCATTTTGTTAATTTTTTTAAAGGAGTATTTGTTTGCAAATTTTAGAAGGTAGGATAATTTGTAAAAGAGGAGGGTTCAAATGCCTCCATTTTTTAAATCTTTAATAACTCAAAGTTTAAAACTTAAACGTCAAAATAAAATTGTTAGATGTAATTTATGTTATTTTCTCTATGTGCCCATAAAAAATTATTACATTTTGATTTTGCTTTTATATGAATCAATAAGTTAAAAAATCAACGTCTAGAAATTATCCACATCTGTATACATTTTTACAAGCCCAAGATGACAATCAAAACAAAGTTGAAATGCCATAATTTTTTACATGTACATAGATAAAATGATATAGTTCATACCCAACGGTTTTATTTTGAATTTTAAAATTTAAATTTTGAGTTATTAAAGATTTTAAAAATGGAGGCATGATGGAGGCACAAAAAATGAAGGCATTTGAACTCTCCTCTTTGTAAAATTTCCCATCTAGAAGCTCAATGTCCTGAGTCTGCATCTTCTGTATTAACTCAAAAGAGTATTATTTGAGTTTAATGCATCTCAGCCGTTTAATTAGAATTGAAGCCAATCCGACTCACGCTTATTATGTATGGGGCTGAGATCTGACGGTCTAGATCTATTAATGCACACTCTGTTAATGCAGAGTTTACAAATTTCAATGTCATGGTCTATAATTTTCTATATCCATATATATTACCATTTGAAACCAAATGTTATTTACTTGTTTATGCAATGAGATAAACGATCATTTTTTTTTTAGAAATTTTAAAATATAATGATTGGAAATGAGTTGGAGTATTTATTTTTGTATCCTATAAATGAACCAACTAATGTTTCGGTCTCACGTGGTTTTTTTAGAACCGAATCAATAGTTCAATTTCAGTAGTTTTTGTAAGTTGCAATTTGTCTTTGCCACAAGATTTAAAAATAATTGAGATCAAATTATTGATTCAATTCTAATAAAAACTATAAAATATGCAGATACCAATTAAGAAAAAAAGCAAATGAAACTGAACCATTTGAGATATGATAAATTGCAATTGGTTCAGTCTCGTTAATTTTGGGATCAAATTATTAATCCGATTCCATTGGTAGTGAAAACCGTATCATCGATATGAATCTATCCATTTATCGAAAAAAATAATAAATCTTATTTCAAACAAATTATTATTTTAATTTTAAAAATACAAAAAAAAAATGATAAACGACCTCGGGCGTAAGTCGCCTTTGACCGAATTAAAAAAAAAAAAAAAAATTTCCAGACTCCAACTTCGCCAGGTCAGCCATTCCCTGTTAATATTTTTCATTACGGAAGTTCCGAGAGTCATGGTGCGCACATGTTTTGGTTTTCGTTTCAGATTGGGTCGATACAACTTTTTTTAGTTGCCACCAGCTATTAATAACAAAAGAAAGAAAAAAAAAAAAAACCAATGAAAACCAGATATCTACCGGAATGCTTTCTTCTCCAATCAAAAGGGATTCGGCTATTTTCCATTACTGGTTTTATAAGATCGCCCTGGAGCATATATAAATCAGAATTGTAAATAACGGTGTGTGTTTTTCAGACGGACAGAGTACTGTTAAGCAATTAATTAGGAATAATTGATCATAATCGGAAATAATCAGTCGATTAGTTAGAAAAATCTACGATGTTTTGATCACCGGTAATGACTAATTGGCCGATTAATTGGCCTAAATGACCATTTTTGACAACATTGATATAAATAACTTTCAAAATTTTAGTTAAAAATCAGCACTCAGCTTACGAGTCTACAGTTAAGTTAATTATAGGACACTTAATTATTCTATATTTTTAAAATTTTAATTATATATATGAAAATTTAATTAAAATTTCATCTTGTTGTTATAGAAATTTGAGTTTAAATTATACTTACATATTATACGTTTTACTTTTCAATCCCTTCTCTCGTATCCTTTCAATCTAAATTTTCTAGTTCGGTTTTTGCAAAATATATTTGCTTGTGTGTTGAAATTAATATAATCAGAAATGTGATATAATTCTCAGAATAAAAAAAAAACTATAATCGAGAAGGAGACTCAATATATTTTTACAAATTTTCAAATTGAATTTGGTCCTTGTATGTTCCCGAGTAGTTAAATTTGCGAAGTATTATTAAAAAAAAATGACTCATTTATAATATAATATTTGTATTGATCAATATGTACAATTTAGTTATAAAAATGTTTGAAACTGAAGATGAATATAATCCGAGTCTAAATGTGAAATGTGCTCGCATATAACATGACTCCGCGTTTGAATTATGCTTATTTTTGTTGGATTTGGATCAACACAAAAACAAAAAATTCCTTCATATTTTAATGGATCTGAATTCGGATTTAATAGAATCCGTTCCGTTCACAGATATGGACAGTTCATGGGATAAGCACTACTGGAGAGAAGCGGCGAAGGTTGCTGTTCTTTTGTTGGAATCTCTAAGGTAACAAAATATTTCTGTTTATATATCAACCGTCCGATCAGAATCCGGACCAATCCACTCAGAGGTGTAATGCAAGTCATCTCTTTAATATTCGTGCTGATTCTAATCGGATGGTCTGTATCTAAACTGAAATATTATGTTACCTCTGTTAGCAGCGCCTAGTGATCTAAACAAAGCACTTCTCTTCTGGAAAACCAAAATAAAAAACAAATTAATTAATTGATTGAAACATCTCTCCTCTCTGAGGAAGAAATTTCCCTCAGTCGTCGTTGACTCCGCGTGCCGCGTGATATAAGATACGATTTTTTTTTTTTTTTGCTTAAACCCGTCCAAAACAAATCTCTTTCCCCCTACTTCCGATTGTCGATCGAAGCGAATCGGCGAAAAAGCAATGGCGTCTCAGGAGTCCCTCGAGAAGATGCAGCTCCGACAGAACTACCGTAACTTGTGGCACACGGACCTCTTGAGCACGATCCAGGCCGACTTCCCTTGTATGGTTCTTTTTCAATCAAGAAATCATTTCTTTCTACTTATCTGATGTTTCTGATCGGACTTGTTAATTTTTCTTTGCAGTTTGCTGTCTGTCGCTTTGGTGGTAAGTCTGATCTATTTTTTATTCCTTTTTTTTCTTCTTCTTTTAATTTGTTCCTGTAATTAGCTGATTTAAGCAATGCAGTACTACTCGCGTTTCATTAGAATATGAAAGGGAGTTTTTAATGTCTGCTTCCAAGCGATTTATTGAAGTAATTGTTAATTTAGGATCTGAAATTAGTGTGTTGATTTTTGAATTAATCAGCGCCTTGATCAAATTAATTTGCTTGCATGATTTTGAAGCAACTTATGTATAACTCATTAGTGCATTTTGCATATGTTGTTGAACTCAATTGGATCAATAAACCCTACCAGTGACAGCAATGAGTTATTTAGGGTTGGTATGTTACCTGGTTTGTATTACACGTGTTAAGACAGTTTGTTTCATGATGGTATTCTACCTCTTGTATTATCTCACAAATTAATCGATGACACCCTCAGGAGTATAATGCATACATAATTTGATTGTAGTTCTTGTATATATTTAGGGGAAAAAAATAATATATTTGTACAATAATACTTAGATATCAGCAAATTTAGATCTCCTTGGATATTGTTATTATGTTTATAAACGGTTATTCTTATCCCTCAGTTGATTCTGTAAATTTTAGTTCTCATAAATACTAATTTTCACCATCATGTAAAATTCACTAAAATATTTATGTGTTTCTTTCAGTGGGCCATGTGTATCCTACATGCTCCGGAAAAGAGCTCTTTACAATGATATGTCAAGGTAAAATAGATTAAATTAATATTCGCCACTGATTACGACTTTTCTGTTTATGATTTTTTAACTAAAGTTAGTCAAGTGAATTCATCTTTTCTCTGAACAGGTATACATGTTGTGCTGGCTATCTCCCCTGCAGTGGAAGGTGTGGCGAAAGTAAATGCCCTGAGTTTTGCCTTGCTACTGAGGTAAATTTACCAGTTCATCCCATGTTCTAAAAATCGATTGAGGCGATTCTCAAATTTCTTTTGTTTTGTTAATCATTGGCTTATTAGCATTTGGATTGCACATGAATTATATTAAGGTACAAGTGATCCAGTGAAAAGACATCTGTGTGATTCTAAAAATTACAAAATGAAAAGGTTATAGATCAGTGGAGAGCTAACTCTAGTTTTGTAACAAAATTGGCCATTTTAAAATTAACTCTTGTTCAATAAATTGTGGTCAGCCAGGCATGCTGGAACAAGTAATGGTATTAGTGAAGTAAGCTAACCCCAGTAAATAATCCTAAAGACTTATGGGGTCTATTTTTTGAAAGATCAAGGACCAATTTGGTTCTTTTAGAAATTTTAAGGAACAATTACCTGCATTGTCCCTTTTTTTAGATAATAACCTGTAATTTTGATAATTTATGTGTTTCTACAAGTGGATTGTTTTGAATTGTATATGCAACATTTAATAATTACTCATTTCCCCCCTTTTACATTTAGCTATACCCCTTTTACATTTATGGCATTGTTCTATCCAATTTCAACTCCCTTCTAATCTTAGATCTCAAATAGAACCCATTTTAATATAGCTAATCTTGAGTAAAAGTTGCCATATAAAAGTAAAAAGGGGCTTCAATTTTTCTAGTTTTGTGTTGATATAAAAGTCGAACCATTGTTGCTATCTTGCTGTACTTAGTAGATTGAATAAAATAAATGATTAATTGCACTTGGTAATTTCAGGTATTTTGTTGCTTCGGGAATTCGGTTGCCTCGACCCGTTTCCTACTGCAAGATGAGTTCAACATCCAGACTACCAAGTGTGATAATTGCATTATTGTAATGTCTCTGTTCAATCTGCTGTATGTATTAGAATGCTCTATTTTTATATTTTCACCTCTAAAACTGTTCCCTACCTCTGTTACTACAGGGATTTATGTTCTTTCTCCAACAACTTGCATGCATTTGCTCTATTATTGCCTGTTTAGTTGGGAGTGAAGAACTCTCGGAACTCTCTCAGATTCTCAACTGCATTTCTGACTTTGTCTACTGGACGTGAGTTAATTTCCATAATTATCTATTAAGTACTTTTTCCTAACATTTTACATGTATGACCTTGTGTTCTTGTTTGAGTTCTACCCATGGAAACTTTTAGTGAATTTTTTTTCCTTGTATTAGATCAATGTGAATTAAAAAAGAACGAGATAAGCTAATTACATGCTTTCAAAGATTCCTTTATGTGGATCTATAAAGTTGTTTTTACTTGCTCTTGTGTTTTTTGTACCAGAGGCTAAATATCTGTTTGAATTTTTTTTGCAGGGTCTGCGCATGCATGCAGGTATGGAAATTTCTTTTTATTTTCCTATTAAGTGTAGTTGGTTAATTTGTCCATGTCCTTGATCAATCCCAACTCTGGAAAGAGTTAAGAAAATAAGACCAGCTACTTTTCTTAAAAAAATAAAATAAAAATAAGACCAGCTACTGAATAACCAATTAAAGCAAGTTGACAACTATCTGCTTTAACTGCAGACACAACACAAAGTAGAGCTGGACAAAAGGGATGGGAAATTTGGTCCTCCTGGTGTGATGGCCGTGCCGCCAATGCAACAGATGTCTCGCATAGACCAACCCATCCCACCACCGGCATATGGTGCACCACCACCAGCATATGGCCAGCCTTATGGCTACCCGCCACCACAGGCACAAGCTCCAGGCTATCCGCCACCAGGGTACCCGGCCCAACCTCAGACTTATCCACCTCAGGCTTACCCACCTCCTGGTTACTACCCCAAGTAGAATTGATCAGTAATAGTTTGAAGTGAACTCTTGAATGGTGGAGACAGATATTTATGCATTCATTTGATCCTTTTTTGTTTTGCATGAGGTGCTTCCTGAGGTTATGTTGTGGTTCTTGTAACGTGAGTGAGTTGTGATATATAGGCTACAAATGCTTGTGTCCATTTTCTGAGTTCATTTACTTATATTATTGACTGGTTAATTCTGTGGATGTCGTTGCCATGTAGGCAATTTAGTTAAATTTGTGATATGCATGTATTCTTAATGTGCTCCCATATGGTCTTGAGTTGATTCACGCTATTGTTCTCATGTCTTATCCCATCCCATATGGTGTCAAGTTGAGAAATCATGTGATCTGGACCACTAAGGTAACACAATATTTCTGTTTAGATCTGGACCATCCGATCAGAATCTGCAGGAATATTAAAGGGGCGTGTGCATTTTTCATCACGCTGGATTGGTTTGGATTCTGATCAGACGGTCCAGATCAGAAATATTGTTACCTCAGAGAATATGGATTCAAATCTTAATTGGTTACTTATATATGCCAATGATTGCAGTTCAGATGTCAACTTTAACCAGGATAAGCATTCTGTGTTGTGCAAGAATTATGTGGTTGATGATAAGATCATGGACTTTTATGCAGTTTATGTTCAGATGAATATTTTTTTAACAAAAGGTTGATGTATTTTCTTTTTCCCCAAGGATTAAAATAACACACAATAAATTTGCCAAAATGAGTGAACGAGCTAAATTTATTATTTGTCTATTTGAGGATATAGAAGAAAAATATACAGGTAAGAGGGAGTTCCCCGAATCTGTATCTCTTCGGTATTGCAAAGGATTACCCTCACTTTTCAGATATAGTAATTGTAAAAGATTCCCTTATGAGGTATTGGAGGAGAGGATGTGAATTCGTAGTCCCCCCCTCTAGCTACTTTTCAGAAACCGCTGTACTACCAGCAAAATTAAATTAATTATTACGTGCAGGTGACCATGCTTTGAATGGTTAATCTGGTACCTAGCAATTGTCTTTATCTTGTCCATAGTCCATACCGCTATATTCAGAAGCCAGCTTAGAAAAGATGACTTTAGTGCATTTAAGCGCCATTAGCCGTGTTCAGAGATCTCTCTGATTTTGGCAGAACGAGTTGTACTGTTTTACAAATGTTTGGTTTTTGGTAGTGCAAATGAGTCTTGCAGGACTGCATGAGCTAGTTCATTTTGACTCTAGTTTTATTTGAACAAGTGTAATAATTTAATTACTTCTGTAATTTAAATAATCAATGTCAGGTGGATCTTAATTATAAAAATAAATTATAATTATGCATTTACAATCCAATAAATTGTTCTTTTTACTGGATTATTGTTAGATATTTCATATATACGTGAATAAATAGCAAGTTATATTTGGATTTGGATTGGGTCGGTCAATAAATAACAAGTAAAACAAATGTAATCTAGTAAGTTGATTTTTAGCTAGCTTCGAGTCGAGCAAATGAACCATAAATTGTGATCTAAATCGTGTAGTCCATGTTGCTATTATTAGTAACGTAATTGTTAATGATAATGAGTATATCTATTAGTGTAATTCTCCAATTAATTGTGCCTTAATGAGAGAATAACAGAACAATAAACCCAAATATTAATATTGGAACTTGGAGAACATCGGCTATTCAATGGACCATAAATAGAGAATATTGCCTTATTAAAATATTTTGATATCGGAAATAGAGAATATTGCCTTATTGGCCATAAATATTATCCAAAAACTGACATCCAGACATCAAAATTAGACATTCCCAGCAGAAATATTTATTGGATATTTATCGCATTTAAGACTAGAAATCATACAAGTTGTGAAGTTGAGCTGAGCATGTGCAGCATGTGGCTGCTTTTATTTTTGTAACAAAGACTGGATATATCCCATCTCCTGTGGTGCTGACGTGACGCCCAAAGAGAAGAGAAGAGAAGAGAAGATCAAAATTTGTGCATATTTTTTCGCATAAATCTTAAAGTTCTTAATACGAATTTTAATAAATTAATCTGACATGACATTCGGATCAAATTTGATTTATCCCCATCCGATTCAATTGCTTGCATTAGGTTTCTACGCTTCTAGAACACATTGCTTATGACATCTTCCATACTTGTGGTTTCAACATCGAGAAAATTTCAAATATACAACTATACTTTGAGAACGACTTATTTGGGAAGCACCGGTCGAACCTTTTTTTTTTTTTTTTTTTTTTAATAAAAAGAATTGGGCTTTGTTGAAAGGAGTTTAAAGAAAGAGATAAATAATACAAAATCGGCATTGTTAACCACGAAATGTTGGATGATTAGAAATTTAGAATAGAAATGATGAAAGCACACGCAAAAGTTTTAAATTTAATATATTGTGCATATGATCTTACCAACTTAGAAGGATCCATTCACCGTTTGCGTGCATATAAAGTGTTGTGGATATTTAGTGGCAATTAAATAAATGTCTGGACCAAGAATCTACAATGGATCGTTTGGGAATAAATACGCTTCATATTTATAGTGTGATGACTGAAAAATGTTTCATTTGTGATTGGTTACAGCAATATAATAATGATATTGTTTATAGATTATACTTGTACAGTTGCTAATATTAAATTAAATTTCCTGCAATGAAAGCACTGTTTCTAAAGTATGAAAACAAAACCCATAGTTATATTGATCGCTACATATCAAGTACCACAGAAAGTCGGAATATTCTATTCTAGGTCAAATTTGAAAAATAATCAAATAAATTAAGACGAAATCAATTATCAATTATCAATGGCAGCCTCCTACCTAGTCACTTACAATAACAACTACTGTAAACCAGGTCATGCAATACGCGCTCGCTTGTAACACAAAATATAAAACATTTAAAGAAAAGTAATAATAATTTAAAATTTGCCTCACGAGACCGGACCCTTTCTAACTTCATTCTTTACGGAATTAGATTCAGGAGCGTATCTACTGTTGCACAGGGAGCAGCCACCCCCTCTCTTTTAGATTTTGAGTTTTAATAGTAATTTATTGATATTGATCGATTTTGTTTTTTTCTGAAAAAAATTTTGCCCTACTCTGAATGTTTGATTTGTAATTCGAATTAAATTTAGTATTAAAATTAAAATAAATTTTTTGAATATGATTGATAATATTAATTATAAGTTATAAGATTATAAATTGTAAGTTAGGGTATTGAAAAATATAAGTTAAAATATTATTTTATTTATTGAGTATCCAATTAATTAATAAATTTAAATTCAATAAGTTATTTAAACCCGATTCGATATTTTTTTTTCACCCGACGAAAATGCTGATTAGATTAACCACAAAACCAAATTCTCATCCCATTCTTTCTTTGCTCGAAATCTCCATTCACATCTCCATCACGCACCCCAATATCTACATGACACCTCATCTAGTCATCCCAGATCACAATTCAAAAAAATAAAAAACAAACAATTTGCAATATATTTCACTATTCATATCATATATTTCCTTGTTAATAAATAATAACAATACAAACAACAAGGTGATCGGCTTAAATGATAATTAAGTAATTGAGGAAAGCTATTGCTACCAGCGATCAATCAATCACCATGCCTGTAATTAATAAATTGTTGAAATAGGAAAGAAAAGAAAGCAAATTTTGGATATGCTGGTAAAAGTTGGTGAGAACAATAAATAAAAGAGAGATGAAGTCGCGTCAGGCTAACGCCAAGCAGATGCTATTGTCAGAATCCGACCCGCCCACCCAAACCCGATACCTCCTGACTCCTCCTTAACCATGAAGCCGGTATTGGGTCGAACTGAATTTAACCGGGTACGAAGATGATTAACAATGGCAGGTCCGAGAGGAACCGGCACCAACCCAGCCATGCTCATACGGGATCGCCACTTGCCGAGCACCTCGCATCGCTCAACCCGCTCTGCACCTTCCCTTGACACCAAATTGACAACTTTATGTGCCAGGGCAGCCTCTACCCGGGCCCGCGCCATGCTATCCCGACCGAATGTCGCCTCTAGAGAATCCATGATTGCTCCATAGTAATTATATGCCTCAGTGAAACGTGTGGTAAATGGTGTTGTATTGCCATTCATCTCCTGCTCGACAAGAGTAACCACATGGGGCCCGAGGGAGCGGACCCGGCGCAGTAGTTCGTCACGAGGGTTTGCAGGTGTGACGCTCTCATCTGGCACTCGCGATAGGGAAAATGCCAGGTTTACAGCCAATGTTTCCCCATGCTCACATCCTAGTAGTAAGCGGTCCAAATCCGTCACCCGACATGTCACCATGTTGAACCTAAAATCTACTGCTACACGATCTGCAACCTTCTTCAACCACTCCCCGACTGATCTGGCATTGGTAGAGGCAGCTGGGGTGAAGGGGGATGTGGGATCCAATACAACAGTTATTTTGAAAACCACATTTCTTCGGCCTTCACCAAGGGCTTGTATGAGGCCAGCATGCTGAGATCCATTGCCAATGTCAAAGTCGATTAAATGAAGCCGGGACCCTCCAGTAACCCCAAGAATTGCAAGGTTAGCAGCTAGGAGGCCAAGCTTGAAGCAGGGAGATGTGTCATGCAACAGCTGTGTTGCAGCCCGTTGCTCCAGGCTGCACAGCTCAGCAATTGGATTCCTTGCTTGTAATTGAGTCACCATTGAAGAGTTTATACGAGTAGCCAGTGAAGTAACCATCATCCCCGTTAGTCGCTGCTCTGTATCACCATTGGAGTTCACATTCCTTTTTAAGACGGCCATGTTGGCCAAAGCCATTTCAAGATTTCCTTCAGCAATGGCCGTGGCAGTGTCGGAGAGCAGTTTCCGGGGAGATGTTGCTGAAACTGGAGGTGAATATGAGGCAGAGGAGGAGGCGGTGGAGGAAGAGGAGTTAGAAGGGGAAGAGGAGAGAGTTTGATTCTGAGCTGTGCCTATCACAGGAAATTGTGGTACGAGTGGAGCCGGTGGAGACGGAGTTGATATCTCTAGAATTTTTTGCATGGTCTCCTCCCACTCAGAATTGGTAACCACCGAGCCAGATACGCTATGCTCGTCAACCTCATCGTCGTCACATAAGAGCTGCCTCTCAAGCTCCTGCAGCTGGTTTCGCACCAAGTCATTTACCGGTGCTGGAGAGGGAGTAGCAAAGGAAAACCCCACTGGGTTCCTGCTCATATTCAAATTCAAATTTGAATTCATACTCGTATTCATATTCAAATTTGAATTCATACTCATATTCCTATATATATTCCTATTCATATTCATACTTGTGTTCAAAATAATTTCTCTTTGCTGTGGCCGCGACACGAAGCCGGGAAGTGAACTAAGAGAGGAGAAGGAAGAAACCGAAGTTAAGCTCCCCAGATCAGAGCTGGTGGAGAATACAGAGGGAGAAAGGAGAGGCGAGATAGGAGATGGTATCGGTGACTCCGGAAGCGTCTTCTGCCTCACCCCTCTGGAAAACAGAGCTTGTTGTAGCAGTGTTTGTGGATTTTGCCTCTCCATATCTGTGAAACTTCTCTTTAACATCCCACCGGCGCCGATGATACCGCCGTCCATGTTTTGTTTAATTATAGAGAGGGAGAGAAAGAAGGAGAAGTAAGAATAGAAAAGAGAGAGAGAGAGAGGTTAAAAAGAGTAAAACAGAATCTAAGAAGAGGCCTCGTTGCAGAGACTGCTACTCATCTCTTGAAGCAGCTTTCTGCCATTCAATCCCATCAGATGCCGAACCTCTCCTATTTATTAAATATCCCATTCCTTGTTTTTATACCACCCTTCCAAATTTCTCTGCGTTTTTCCTGGAACCGGAGACGATTGCTCTTTATTTTGAATAGTAAAGCGTCATCCTGTACGTTTGATAACGGAGAGGAAGCAAATCCGGTTTGCCTTGAGGCTTGAATCCTTGATCGATCGTCTTTTCGTGCTTTATTGAATTTGAATGTGTTGCTGCATGCTGCCTGCTATAAATATAATTAATGGACCGAGCGAAATCTAAGTTTAATCCGGTATCCTCCGCATTAACCGATTCAAAGTGAAATGCACGAATCCTTTAATATTCGTGTCAACACAGATCGGACTGTCGGGTTCAAGTTTTCAGGGGTCAAATTTTTACTGATGGCTTAGCTCATTGTCTGGCAAATGTTGGTAGGGTCCACCGGTCCAGTAATTAGGGACACTTGTAATGCTTTTAATGCGGTCATTTTTATTAATATTTTAAAAAAATAGATAATTTTAAAAATAATCTCGTTTTTTTCTTTTTTATTAATGCCCTAACCGCTTGGAAGCGGAGCGGGTCAATATCAACACCAAACCGCCCATATAGTGGGCTGGTCCACTTTTTTTTTTTTTTAAACAGAAATTTCTTTTTTTTTGTATTGAAATATTAGAAATGTTGAATATATTTCTTTAGAAATAGATGGAATACAATATAATTTGATTTATTAGAAAGACTACAACAAATAACCCGGATCAATATTTTTCAGGCCGGATTTTTCGCGGCTGTAAGAAAAATTAATATATCTCTTTATGTGTTATTGGACAAAAATAAAAATGCTTAGATTCCGAGTTATTGATCCCGGTTCAAAAGTCACTTCTATGTAATCTAGAAAATATTATGATCCTTCTAGGACATTTAATTTATAAAAAGTTGTATCTATTTTTGAAAAAAAATAAAAACTTTAAGTTATTTAATAATTGTTATTCAAAAAGAATTCTCAAAATAGATACAACTTTTTATAAATTAAATGTCCTAGAAGGATTATAATATTTTCTAGATTACATAGAAGTGACTTTTGAACTGGGATCAATAACTCGGAATCTAAGCATTTTTATTTTTGTCTAATAACACATAAAGAGATATATTAATTTTTCTTACAGCCGCGAAAAATCCGGCCTGAAAAATATTGATCCGGGTTATTTGTTGTAGTCTTTCTAATAAATCAAATTATATTGTATTCTATCTATTTCTAAAGAAATATATTCAACATTTCTAATATTTCAATACAAAAAAAAAAATTGTTTTAAAAAAAAAAAAACTTATAAAAAAAAAAAAAAAAGTGGACCGCCCACTATATGGGCGGTTTGGTGTTGATATTGGCCCGCTCCGCTTCCAAGCGGTTAGGGCATTAATAGAAAAAAAAAAAAAACGAGGTCATCTTTAAAATTATCTATTTTTTTTGGGATATTAATAAAAATGGCCGCTTTTAATGCAACTTTGATCTGGAAATGAAAACGCCTACGGGCGTTTAAAATTGTCAAAAAAATAATAATAATTATAACAGGTAAGCGAGCGTGGGGATGGTGTGAACTGTTAAGAAAAGGTCTTAAATATATATTTATTTAAAGAAATGGCGTAAATGGCAAGAAGAGGTCGCTCGCACACTCCAATATCCATACAATGATCCATTCACCGAATCACGCCTCGCGTAGTCGTGCTTCCTAGAAAACCGGTCATAACCAGTAAAGGGCACCGACACCAGTCGGTGTGCTGGTTTTCCCCTGATTTCAAAATTTTGAAAGCCCTTAGCCGCTTAGCGCAACCCAAGCCACAAGAAAACGCCTCGTTGTCGAACTCACTGCATTCTCGGACGATTTTACCCTTCTTTTGTGTTCACCTAGTACAAAATATCCAGGTGCTATTTGGTCAATTACTCTAGTACTGTTTCCTTACTTTTCATTTACTTCTAGAGTACTAGGTATAAAAAGAAGATTGCGTGTAGAATTGAGGTGGAATTAGTTAGTTAGAAACCGGAGAATCCATCCATCTACTGATCTACCCACCTTGCGCCGTCGTGTCACGACCCCGTTGGTCGGTGCTTCTTGGCCCACCAAGTAACTTTTGCTTATACTTTCTATGTGATTTACGTTAGCTTTTAATTTAGTCTCAAAGCTAATACTTTTACTTTTTATATGAAAGATTGGATGTTAGAAATACGAAGAGAGGAGAGAATTTTTTTGTAAATATTAAATAATTTAATGACTTAACTTTCAACTTTTAATTAAAAGTTGTTGAGGCCCCCCTGTTTAAAGATGATCAATATTATGAAGAGAATCTTTAGGGGCCAAGCAAGTTGCCCACCTTACCTTAATTTTTTTTAAGAACATGTTTTTATTTGTATGTATTTTTGTAAAACTTTCAAGATATTTTTTTTAAGAACATGGGTAGAGTTAATCCGTGCCCCGTATCTGTTTTATAAGTTAACGCCTTCAATAAAATAATGTGGTATCTCGTTACCAAACAATTATTCTAAAGAAGTTGACCGGTTAATTAAGTAAGCTAAAGAAGTTAACCGGTTAAGTAAAAAAATTGTTTTTCTGTTAGCTTACCAAACAATTATCCTAAATAAAAAAAAAAGTTGACCGATTAATGGAAAAAAAAAAAAATGAAATTGGGCTACATATTGAATCTGCGGACTCTAGTCAAGGACCACAGACTGGCTGTGCGGTCCTCAGTAATTGAATCTGCGACCCGAATATTTTCCGAATTCTTTCAAAACAAAGGTGATTTGATTTTTTTTTAAACAATAGTATCTACAATTTACAAAATAAAATTTTAAACACGAAGCTACAAGTACACATTAATATCCTATGAAGGGGTTTAATTATATAAAAAGTTATATAAAATAAAGTTCAATGTACATAATTAAAATTCTAAAATCATAGAGACATAATCACCTCTATAATTAATTAGCTATAAATTTGTCACTGCTATTACAATTCCTACGTATATAATTACTTGCTTAATTTCTCTCAGTTTGCATGTAGCTAGTGTTCGCTAACTATTATTATTATTATTATTATTATTATTATTATTATTATTATTATTATTATTATTATTATTATTATTATTATTATTATTATTATTATTATTATTATTATTATTATATATAGGTTTTGTTATTGGTGCAAAATTAGAAATGATGAGATTAACTTTAAATTAACTTTGATTATGCCTATAAATATTTCCACTTTGAATTAGGGAGGCAATTTGACAATTTTGCCGATTTTAGATACCCAAGAGATACAAGATTCAGGGGATATAGGGGGGCGCAAGATATGGATCAGGGGATCTAGATATGGACCTGTCAGATTACCTCGTTGCCAAAATGAAATCTGAGCCCTCCATTCCAGATCATGCCACACCCTCATTTGATGGCTGTCTCATGGATTGCTCCTCAACTTCTATCATATCTTAGTTACTGATAGTCTTCTAAAAAACTTAAAATTGCTTTTGTCTGTCATATTGTTAAATCCTGCCTGAACTATGCAGTAGTTATTTTGGTTTTTTGCAAAATGGATTACTAATCCATTGATTTCTGTATGGACTATGTTGGCCGTTTTTAAATGAAACAGGTGGGTAAACCCACTTTTATCAATATATATAGAGAGAGAGATGGGCTATGGTGCATTGCAATGCATAGGTCATGGTGTGCATTGGATCATAAATCACTGATTTAAAGTCCAAATGACCGATTCAAACCATTCATCTTGTTATCCATATTAATATGTGCTTGGAGACCAAATTTTACAGTTTTTGAAATTTTTTTACTATTTATTAAGCCACTTTGAAAATCGCTGATTCAATGGTGACTGTTTGGAACAGTAAAATTAGAAGCTACCGTTGGATCAGCGATTTTCAAAGTGGCTTCATATATAGTAAAAAAATTCCAAAAAATGTAAAATTTGGTCTCCAAGCACATATTAATATGAAGAACAAGATGAACGGTTTGGATCGGTCAGTTGGACTTTGAATTGGTAATTTATGATTCAATGCACACCATGACCTATGCATTGCAATGCACCATAGCCCATCTCTCTCTCTCTCTCTCTCTATATATATATATAGGTTTTGAAAAGTTATTATTTGTATATATAATTGATCAATAATACATTGATATCCATTGAGTTGAGAACTTGAGCGGCCATTCATACAAATCACACTAGCTAGCTACAATTGAAGTACTTACGATTATGGAGTAAGACATACAAAAGAAGGCAACTGTGATCGTCCCCATTAATTAATTATAAAATGGTAGAACTCGATCAGTGCAAGTGCAAGGCGGGATGCTAGCTGCCCATTGGTTTATAAAATATATAATTAATGACATGTTGGGTACAATTTATAATTAATGACCAACTCAAATCTAGTTGAGTCTGTTGAGATGGCCTAATAAATTAATTTATCACTAATTAATTTTGACAATTACCTTCACCTGACTGCAATTATTATTTTGATAAATTTATTCTTGTTTAAATATTTTTATTTTATGAATTATAATGGTTTGCACTTTTAGTATCAGTTTAAGTTAATAATAATTTCTTACTCATGTTGTTTGCTATTTTTCATGTATGAATTAAGATACTTTTTGCCTATGCGCACTTCGCAAAATAACAATAATTATATTCATTTAAATTATCTATGAAACCATCTTATTTTCTACAAAATAAAACGAAGCATTTAAAAATGAAAATAGTAAACCAATTATGACTATTTATTCAGGGTGCTTATTTTTCTAATAAATTATAAAGTTTATACAAATAATAAATCATAAATTATACAACAAATAATGACGAGTATTAGATTCATTTCGTTTTTAAAAAATCAGAATAAATATTTGAGAATTGTCAAATTAAAAAATGATGGTAAAAATAAAAAAAGTTGGAAACATACTTTTTGCAAACTATAAGTTTAAAAATGATGGCTAGTTCGCCACAAAGTGGAGATTCTACCCCTAATTAGGGATGGCAATGGGCCGAGCCCATGAGCATTTTACTAAGTCCATGCCTGGCCTGGCCTACCCGTTAAAAATTGATGGCCTGCCTGCTCGGCCCGATCTGATGGGCTTGAAAATCTATGTCTGGTTCGTCCATGGCTCTTCCCTAAGCACATGCCTGCCCGTCCTTTCCTGTTCCAGCCCATGGGCCCACCTGACCTGCCCATACCCACTGGCCCATCCATATTCAACTACATCAAATGAAACTGTACAAGAAACAAAACAATTCATAATGGACCTGTTCGACAAGGTTGGAATAAGAGAATTGAATGGAATTAAAGAATTATTATTGCCGAACAGGAAAATAATGAGTGGGAATAGAGGAGCGGAATAGAGAGGCTTTTCCTCCTTTCTCAATTTCGCTGAAAGGTTGGAATAGAGAGTTGAACGGGAAAAGAAACGAAAAAAAGACTCATTTTACCCTTCATTTGGCTGATGTGGCATTTAATACTCATTTTCTTTCTTCCTTCTCCATTATAATACTTTTCTTTCTTTCTTCTCCCTGCACAATGCAGATGAGAAAACCTTCTTTCTCCATCTCCTCCAATCCATTATATCCACCGATCTGTTGAGTGATTTGCAAAACTAAAACTACCAGTGAGATGGATGCGGATTCTACTTTCAAATGAGATATATCTTGTTAAAACGATTTTGGTACGATGGCCTCTTAGCTGCGCTAACTCCCTCCATTCCTCCTCTCCAATTCTTGAGCTTCATTACTGCTCAAGTCGTCTTCTCTGAAAAACTCACTGGAAGCTCTATTGTAAGTTGATTTTGGTAATATATATTTTGATTCGTCTCCTTTGACCCTTTAAAAAAGATCCAAAATTTGTGGAATTTGCACAGAAAAGGACTAACTAGCCCGATAAAACAAAATTTGTCTTCTTTGACCCTTTTGAATAGTGGGCCTTATAAAATTTTCTGGTACAGAGGGTACAGTGGAGGTGGATGTATCAATTATTCCGGTACAAAAGGCCTTGTAAACAAACAAATTAATTTAGAATGATTGAAAGAGTAATTTGGCATAGATGAGAAAAGGTTAGAACAGTTACAAAATTTTTATATTTAAAAAATATAAGGCCTCAGCCCAAGACATTCTTGAATTGGCACCAGGTATTAGATCATTACCAGTACCAACCTGAGGTACACAACGTAGAAAAAGCCTTGATGGATAAATATATTAAAGAGCATATATTTCATTATTATGATGTAGGTAATATGGATGAATTGACAACTGAACGATTGAGAGAGTTATTTAATGATGACGACGAATTATGGTTCTTTACCAACAACATTCTTGGAGAAATCAACACTACTAGCACCACACCCGCAGATGAAGAAACCGATCAAACTTATAATAATATCTACACAGGTTATGAATATGTTATGAGTATATTAAATGCTATTCCATCAAAGCCGTACAATTATTTTTGAATGAACAAAAACAAATTCCAAGTGCTATGTCAAGAAGTCATGTCAAAGGGAATTGTGAAAACTGAAGAAGTTACAATTGAAGAACAAGTTGGCATGTTTTTGCATATTCTTGGTCATGGTTCAAATATGAGATCTATTGGAACAAATTTTAAGCGGTCGCTTGATACTGTGCATAGAGCATTCAATGATGTTATGTGGAGTGTAATTGAAATGCGTGGAGACTACATCAAACTACCTACTGTTGATACCCCAAGGCATGCATGTGTTGCTAATGGCACCAACTTTTTTCTTTTTAAGGTACCCCTCTCTCTCGCATTCTTAATCATTTCTAGCATCTAACTCTTAATCACTTCTAGCATATTATATTGTGGTATAATTTTGACTAACTTTTGTACAGGATGCTTTAGGTGCGATTGATGGTATGCACATTCCTGCGTTGGTAAAAAGGCGAAAGCGATTGGTTCATATTAATAGAAAAAATTTTGTATCACAGAATGTTATGGCTGCAGTTGATTTTGATATGAAATTTGTTTTCGTCTCAGTGGGATGTGAGGGATCAGCTAATGATATGAAGGTTTTACGTAAGGCAATTGAGAGAGGTGGTTTTACCGTTCCACAAGGGAGATATTACCTGGCTGATGCAGGGTATGCTAACACAAGTCGATTTCTTTGTCCATTTCGTGGTCATATGTACCATTTATCACAATTTCAACAAGTTGCTAGATCCAATCGCTATCGATCAGCGAAGGATCTATTCAATCACCGTCATGCCCAATTGCGAAATGTTGTCGAAAGGGCATTTGGTGTGGTAAAGAATAGATTCAAGATTCTCAAGATAATGCATCCATATAAATTTAAGAAACAATGTTTGGTTGTTTTAGCATGTTTTATTTTGCACAATTTTATCATAATACAAAATGAGTTACAAAATGACGATGATGATTTTCTGAACCATCAAGAAGAGCAACGAGAACAGGAGAACGAGGAAGATGAAGAGTCTAACGAAGAGTCAGATGAAGAGAATGATCTGATTGATATACATGTTGGAGATGTGTTGCGAACAACTATAAAAAATGTACTGTGGGAAAATATGCAAATCCGAAGAAGCCATAGAAATTAAATTTGTAAACGCTTCTTGTAAATTTATTTTTTATTGCTATTTTAATATCTATTAAACTATTTTAGTTTATTGTTTATTTGGATTAAATTTATTGTTATTTGATGTTTAATGTTATTATAGTTTATTTACGTTCTTTTTAATGAAAATTGCATGATTATATTTTGATTTTTTTTATTACAGAAAATTGCAATTTGTTATTTAGCACATCAACCGAAATTGTTCTTTGCATAGCTATATAGTTAGTTGCATGCATTTCAATTCATTATAAAATCAAAATTCAATAAGATCATTAGAGTCATTTCCAATCATTTCTATATTTTAATGAATGTTCTATTCCACTATTCTAATTGTTGATGTTACCGAACGTAATTGGAATAAATTAGAAGAGTAGTCAATTCCCAATTCCACAATTCCTCTATTCTTCTCTATTCCCTTGTTATTCCATATCTTGCCGAACAGGCCCAATGCGCTTTTTATAATGAAAAAAAATAATTCATAGTTTAATAACAAACAACAATATGATTTTGCTACTGGAGCAACAAAATAATTTATAGTTTAATAGCAAATAAAAGCGGCTAGTCTTTTTTTTTTTTTTTAATGTAAAGGTCCATGAGCTGTCTGTGGGCTTCGACATAAGCCCAAGCCCGGCCCAGCTCTAGGCCCGCCCTCACCTGCCCCATTACAGTGTCGGACCGACCGGATAAAGGGCAGGTTGAACGGGTAAAACCGGGCTGCCGGGTCAGTTGGACTTTTTTGCCATCCCTACTCCTAACCAGTGGGTAGAAAACTAGAAATAGAATTGACCCACTTTATTTCTTATGTTGCCGCGCGAGTCTGCACAATTAATAAATATTCAGCCACATATATAACGTAAGGTCACTGTCATATACACCCAAAAAGGCACTCTGTATTCTGTAATCTGTATAGATGTGGATCCCACAGCTGGGATCTCTTCCTCTTTTGTGGTATATAAATGAGTAACATGATACATCATTGCATTACTAATCAAATCTCTCTTTTTGATTCAATATTAATATTCCACATCTCGCTCTAGGAATTCAGATCCTTCCCGGTACTGTCATAGAAAATATTTTACCATTAATAAATCTGGACCGTTATTTTTAACTTGGCACGAGTCTCAAAGCTCAATAATACTGCCCCCTATACTAGTCCGAATCTCAAAGTGCAGCTCGGAGTTCATCTCAAACCGTAAAATGAGGAGAATATTTTACGGTACCAAGGAGGATGCTTTTTCTCAATCTAGTTGGTTAGGTAAGTAGGTAACAGAGTGCATCGCCTGTATTAACTCAAAAGGGAACCGAATTCTCTGCTGCTCTGAGGTAGGAATTTTTTGTCTCCATAGTCACTGTGTGTGAATCTGAGGTAAATCTTCAGTTTAAAAATTAAAAGTGACTGGCCCCTTTAACAGTGACCGGCTCCACACGTAGTGACTGAGGGGACAGGAACTTCTTGCACCCAAGGAGGCAGAGGATTCAAAGTCACTCAAAAGAGCATCTTTTGAGTTAACACATCTCGGCCGTCTGATTTTAAATGAAATTAATCCGACCGCAATCTATAATTCAGGAGTCCTTTAATATTAATGTGGATTTAGTTTGTATGGATCTTAAAGCAGATCGGATGGTCCAAAATTCAAATGCATTAACTCAAAAGATTTTTTTTGAGCTAATGCAGATGATACAAATTCGTAGGTAACGAACTAATGGTGAGCGCTGCTCAAATTTTTTTGGAAATTAAAAAAAATCATTTGTTGGAAAATAAAATGATGTTTTTTTTTTCTTCAAAGTCGTAATGACCAAATTATTAATTATTTCAGAATAAGGTAGATCGAATCAATAATTTCGTCACCCTTTAGTCACATACTCACACTTGCACACCACTAGCACCATAGACTGTAAAAAAAAAAAAAGGTAACCTAATCTGTAATGGATGAGTTTGAATCTGCTGTAATTCGAGACTAGTGAACAATGATTATGAAATCCTTGCAATTCGAATCTAGTTGTCGAATTGTTTCGAGATGCATGCATAGAAAAACTAGCTGTTTCGAGATGCGTTCTCAAAAAAAATTTGATGACTAGATTTGAGATTGCAAAGATTTCAGAATACTATTCACTGGATTCTAAATTGCAATAGATTTATTTTCGTAATGGATGGATGGATAAAACTTTTAATATTCCGAAAACTTAAATCATTATTAGTTATGCTAAAAATTATATTTTAATATTGAATACACTATATACAAATATTTTTCTTTAATTGTAAATTGAACTCTCCATTTAATTCTATTTTCATTGGATTCCATAAATCACGGTATTAGCCCCGTAATTTTTTTCATTTAAAATAATAAATTTTAAAAAAATATGGAAAAGTGGAGGTGCCTGAAACCTCTGTAAGTCTGTTTCATTCTCAATATTTATCCGATAACAAAATTTCTATTTAATAATAATCTTAATATACATCTCCAGATAAATAAACTTCTCCGATTTATGCACCCTTTCGATTCAATGTTTCATTATACATCGCAGTAAATTTGAGTTGTTGTTGCAATTTAATTTGAAGTTTCAAATATTCTGTTATCAGCTAATTAGATTTCTTTATAATCTGTATTTTCATTTTATATGATTAATTTGAATATTGGTATTGCATAATATTTAATGAGATGGTGAATTTGAGGTTGAATTTGATTTGTGATGTGTTGTAATTGTGTTATGAGAATGTAAGAATCAATTGTGAGCGGAGATTACATGTGTATTGTGAAAGTTAGTAATCGCTTGAGAGGAGTGATTACAACTGTGCGAACATAGAACGATGTGCTATCGTTGATTAAATATGCATGCATAATTTGATATGTATTTGCATGGATTAACCCGACTTATTTGAATTGTTGTTAAATTAAGTTAGTTATAGAGAAGCACGTCACTAAATTACTGGCTACTGAGCTTTGTACCTGACTCTGTTTTGTTGGTTTTGTTTCATTTCTATTGGCGATATAGATTGATGGATCAAGAAAAAAATACAATGATAATATTATAAGAGGAGGGATTCACTTCTAATATTTGTATATTACAACATCTTACAATAATTTGATTTTGTGATTTTTAAAGTTCAAACAGTCGATTCAAATCGTTTAACATAATCTCTATATTAAAATGTGTTTGGATATCAAATTTTACATTTTAAAATTTTTTTTTTACTATTTATTAAGTATTTTACAAAAATAGTTATTTTTAAATAATTATGGACTACTGAAAAGCAGTGGTTTTTTTAAATGCTTAATAAATAGTAAAAAAAAAATGTAAACTTTGATCTCTAAACACATTTTAATATAGATATCATGTTGAACGGTTCAAATCGACTGTTTGGACTTTGAAAATCACAAAATAGAATTTGTTGTAAGATATTGTAACTTACAACATTGTTATAAGTAGGGGTGCAAACGGATTGGATACGGATCGGATAGTGGTAAAACCATATCAGTATCCGCTTTTAATTTTTGGATACGGATACGGATACTGATCGATATATACATAAATATTTTAGTAATTTATTATAAACTATATTGGATATGAATAATTAAAATTCAAAACCATAATCTCTGTATCGATTCAAATCATTTAACATAATCTCTATATTAAAATGTGTTTGGATATCAAATTTTATTTTATTTTTTACTATTTATTAAGTATTTTACAAAATAGTTATTTTTAAATAATTATGGACTACTGAAAAGCAGTGGTTTTTTTAAAATGCTTAATAAATAGTAAAAAAAAATGTAAACTTTGATCGCTAGACACATTTTAATATAGATATCATGTTGAACGGTTCAAATCGACTGTTTGGACTTTGAAAATCACAAAATAGAATTTGTTGTAAGATATTGTAACTTACAACATTGTTATAAGTAGGGGTGCAAACGGATTGGATACGGATCAGATAGTGGTAAAACCATATCCATATCCGCTTTTAATTTTCGGATATGGATACGGATACGGATACTGATCGATTATCAGATATCCGTAGATATATACATAAATATTTTAATAATTTATAGTAAACTATATGGTATATATCTACTATTCGGATATGAATAATTAAAATTCAAAACCATATCCGTATCTGTATCCGCATAATCGATTTTTATTTTTTAATCTTCTAAATATATATATATATATATATATATATATGAATGGTGGTTGAATTTAACGGTTCACCTTCTTGGTTGGACTTGTGACTAATCTTGAGTGCTTGTGGTTGTGGCGCTATTATTATTACTAGAATTATTTATTATGACTACATCTATTAAACCCCGTCGGCGAACAACAGTACGTTCCCCACCCACGTCACTGGAGTCTGGAAGTCTGGAAATTTATTTGTTGTGCATTTAAGAGTTAAGACTCAAGAGTTAAGACTTGAGACTGGTTCGTAGCAGCCCCAACCTGGATGGCATTATCATTATTCATTATTCATTATTCATTATGCAGGAGCTCGACTGCTTCTGTTTGTGCAAAATCAATTACGGCATTAATTGCGTAATGGCATACGGCGCCATCACGTGGAAAATCACTTGGATTAGATGTTAGATCTAATGATGCGTTTTAAGGTGTATACTACATTTTACTTTACTTTGGGGGATTTTATAATTATAAGTTATTTTTAGCAAACTAATCCGTTGGTAATTTAATTAATGAATCTCCATCATATATTAATTATTATAGTTTTCGATTCAATCATACATAAATGTTTTTATATTTAATAATTAAGCACTTTTTTGAACTTATATTTTAATGTCATTTTCATACCTAACCAGTGAAAGGTTTTATTACTCTTTATTCCTTCACGCGGGAAACAAACTTATTACGGTACATTAATTGTTATGTACAGCCATTTAATGGTATGATGCAACGTTAGCTACATTTGGAAAATGATTGAAATTTACCAGCACTGATTGTGATGAATTAATGAAAACTAAATAATTAATGAAACAATCAAAATTCCAAAAGACGTGCAAAAATTCTCATGTTTTTAATTTGTTTTGTTTTATTTAAAGTGATGAATTATTCGATCCCTTTCTTTTTGTCGAAATAATAAAATGGAACAAAGTCACCAAAAATAGTCTAGTCTAAACATGACACATTATCAAGTTAAATGAAATTATTGTTTAACTTTGCACGAATCTCAAAGCACAAATAATACTAGCCCTGCGCTATGCCAAATAGGTAGTTAATATGAAATGGTAAAGTAGTGGGTCTTACCTTACCTTACAGTCTTACACATACCTAAGAAGAAGATACGCATTCAATGAAGCGAGCCATCTTCATTTTGCAAACATAAAAGAGGAGCCAACAGTTTTAACTGCCTCCCAAGTCCAACCATACAAAAAATAGAGCTGCTTTAGCAACTTTATTTTGAATCACCTAGTTTGCAACAATGTTTTGTACCTGAGAAGAAACGAAAATTCACAAGTGGGAACTGGGAACTGGGAACTGGGAAGGGTCATTCCTCAGTTCCTGTCATGGGATAGGACTGAACAAACGCAACCATCCAAGAAAGAAGCATGAAATGGAATATTAGTACCATTCAAAACCCACCTTCCTACAAGAACCATCAAGACCACGGATCCACATTTTTTTTTTCTTTTTAAAATTTATTAAATAAAACTAATATAGCAAAATGAATGACTATTTTTGCTTTCTCGATTCCACAAAAGTAACCGAATCAAACATTGTGGTCTACGCAAAATGTATGCAGGAGTGTATCTTGAGTCTTGACCACATAAAATCCTTTAAGGCTTTTAAGGGACAGAACTATTGATTTGATTCCATCCATTTATTAATAATCTTTTTATTGAATTTCTAAAAATAAAACATTCTGATACATATCTGTTTGTTCCCTGAACTCCTGTCGTAAAGAAACCAGTACAGGTTTCAATTTATGGTGGACCAGGCCTAGGCCCGGGCCCGGGGTACTTTCTGCATGGTTTTAAATTGGGTGTCCATTGAACAAAGCCTACTGAGCCCCACACCACTCAATGATTGTTAGATCCTTGAGAAGTTGACGAGCGGGTCCCCATATTTCACGGGTCACGTACGCCTGAGTTACTGTTAATTGAGATGATTGAACAGAAAACCAGTATGATGCCAACCATATTTCAAATGCAAAAAACAAAACAAGAAATGCAGAAGGAACAAAAAATAGTTGTACATCTTTTCTTTTAACCATTTTTGATATTAAACCCAGAATCCGGACATAACAGAAAATTTAAAATGAACAGAAAACCAGTATGATACCAACCATATTTGAAATTTAAAAAAACAAAAAAATAGTTGTACATCTTTTCTTTTAACTATTTTTGATATTAAACCCAGAATCCGGAGATAACAGAAAATTTAAGAGGTCAGAAAAAATACAAAAAAAGCACTGTATCATAGGACCGAAAAAACCCAGCAGTACAACACTGCTATCAGAAAATTTATATTAACTAATACCTAAACAAACTAAAAGGCCACGAGAAGAATACAACAATGAAATGTAAATTTAAGAGTCTCAAACTAGAACAGTCTAAATAACACCAAGATGTACTTGCGAAGATATCAATTGAGATTCACAAATCGTGAAATCAAGCAATTCAAATTTCTTCAGAACAACAAAACACAACAAGAAAATTAAGTTAAAACCAGTTGAGCACAACCACAGCAACCACAGCAATCACAGCAATCTGTCACTAAGACACAATACTGGCAAATACATAACACCCAGTTTAACAATTGACCACCATGTCAGATCAACTAAATCATTACCCCCTAAAATCATCATAAAAGACAACACTAGGCGAGCGATGGTGGATACTGCTTGGCCTGCTGCCGCACCCGCTTGCAATACTCCACTCGGTCCTGTCAAATTTAACATCCAGTGAAAAAGAAAAGCATCAAAAAAACATACCTACTAATAGGGGAGTCAATGGTACTTTAAAAGATGAGTACGGTTAAGGGCAAATTTTTTTTTCATTAACATAAAGGGTAAGGGTATGGCTTATTTTGTATCAGTTGACCTATACAATAATTATTAAAAATAAAAATTATATATATATATAGAGTGTGACTAATATGTTTTCGGTAGCACTTCGACCGAAGTGCTACTAGTCCAAATTTCAAATTTCAAAATTCAAAATATCAATCTGAACTGTTAGATGTGACCTCTATATTGAAATGTGATTGGAGACCAAATTTTATATTTTTCTAATTTTTTTTTACTATTTTTTAAGCCACTTTGAAAATTGCTGATCGCTAATCCAACGGTGACTTAACAAAATAGCAAAATCAGAAGCCACCATTGAATTAATTTATTAACCTTCTAATTTTGACCGATTGACTTTATAATAAAGTAATAACCTGCATGTAGCTTTGATACCCATCTGTCTGGGCTGGATCACTAGGATTGGGCTGATCAAGCAAGTCTTGAATTCCCACCAGGATTTGCTTCACTGTAATGGCAGGTCTCCATCCCTGATATATTCATTTCAAAGGTTTTTCAAATAACCTTGATGTGGATAGATCAAGTACAAATGGTGGTTACGTGTTGGAATAGCCTAACCTTCTTGAGCAAGGCCGGTATAAGTTAAATGGGTTGGGTTTCACTCAGGATCATTTCAAAGTGCTGGTAGGTTGTTTGGACCTGATTCTTTTATGCTTCATTAAAAATATTTTTGCTGAGATAGAAAATGTCTTCAATCCAAGTTAGCCCATTGAAATATATATTATTGTGATAAAAAATAAATAGCATATTACTAGTGCAATATGTATTACAAGACAAAATTTGATAATTTTGCTATGCTGCCTAAACCAGATTTCTTCATATGTCAATGAGCCACATCAAACCCCTAAACCATTTTATTATTAATTAAAAACACTGAACTAATCAAATCTGATCCAACCCACTGCCTTCCTATATGTACACAGTACCCAAATAAATAATTCATCTCAAAAACTAGGTAAAGTTAACAATTGCATCAACAAAATTCAGACAATAGAGCTTTGATATGACTCAGGAGCACAGAATTAGCGTTGCACTTTGCTCTTTTAACCACCAGAAATAATGGTTCAGAACTTACGTAATCTTCATTCAGGATGGAAAGGCAAACAGTGCCAGAAGGGTAAACATTTGGATGGAAGAAACCTTGCGGGAACTTGCACTTTGGAGGCTTGCTCGGGTAATCCTCGGAGAAATGTAGAGTTAATGGGTAAAAACCCCCTTCCCAATCAGTCTGCAAAATATAAACCCAAATTTTTACAATTGAAAGGAAAACAAATTGCACACTTAAATAGCATTGTTATGCGTCAATGTGTACTTTATGTAATTTTGGGTTTGGCTAATCAATTAAACTTGTTTGAGCCATAAAAGCAAATTCAAACAAAATAATTTTTTATTGAAATAGCAATTTGAAGCAAAGGGCAACATCTATATTTACCATGCATCTGTAGAGAATATCTAAGACTAAAAATATGATTGTGTTTAGTAACATCTTATGTGAACTGTATCTAATAGAGAATATCTAAGACTAAAAATATGCAGGTGCAATCTCTGTTCAGAAGTCGGATGCAAAGAAAACAAAACTGGTAAATGCAATTTATGTAACTTCAAAAAGAAAAGAGCAATCTGACCTAATTTCCATGAGCACTTAGGTGTACAAGCAATGCCTAAACGATATAATCCCCACAATCTAGTATTACCTCTTTATTTATTATGTGTAGCCATTGATTTAGAGACAAATTATAAGGTACCTTTGGTGAAAAATCATGTTATAAGAGGCAAAATTTGATCTATATACAACAGGAACACCATATGTAAAGATATCGTTCATAAGAATAAATAATTATGTTATTCAGATTCCACAAAGATATCAACAGATATAAATTTGATAAATTGTATGACTAAAAACATTGAAAGGCTTCTAAAATACAACTACTTTATGCAGCAAATCGATTCAACTGAAAAAGAACTTCACTTTACTTTATAGAATCTTTATAACTAAAAAAATTCTGAAATCCGTATATGATATTATTGTACTAAAATAAAGTTGTCTGTAATAAACTCAATCAGTTCTGACAAAAAACAAACCGATCGACACATAAATCTCAGAGGATAGAAGTTACCGCTTGTTTGCCAGGTATGAGGCAGTTCCAGACCATGAGATTGACCGATCCATCTGGCAACGTCTCAGGCCTCGCCACAAAACCCTACAACAGATTAAATTAAAAACAAGAAAAATACATAACAGCATACTAATTAAAGGGAGGGGAGAATACATGGGGGTGATTCTTGCGCCAAGACTTGCGCTCTTCTGTGAGTCGACCACGAGCAATACCGCCTGACATCAGCAAACTTTCTTTTCCTTGTGTGATGGTCGTTTTTGAGTTCTCCTCTGAGCGAGGAAGGGAAAGGGAAAGGGAAAGGGACGAAAGAGCGATTGGTGGAGTAGAGACGAAGGAAAGTAGGAATATGTGCGGCCGTGTGGGCCGAATGCAAACCTTCAGTTGCCATATTAAATGCCAGAATTAATTTAAGCGCGTCAAGATGTAACTAGGCAGGGTCCTTCTTGGGCTGGGCTACTAGGAAGCTTCCTTCTTCTTTTTTTGTAAATAACGGTATACGGTCGTTGGACGGACAGAGTACCGTCAAAAAATTAATTGAAAATGATTGAAAATAATCAGAAATAATCAGTTAATTAGTTAAAAAAATCTATAACAGTTGATCACCGCCAACGACTAATCAATTGATTAGTCGAAAAAAATCTATGACAGTTTGATTACCGCCAACGTTTAATTGGCTGATTAATCGGTCTAAACAGATTAAGATAAAATAACACTTAAATTAATTTGAAGTAAGTTATTCTATTTATCGATCTCACGGTTAAAATAACATCCATCTTATAATTTTATCTTTGTTTATTAGCTTATTCTACATGTTTTCTTCACTTTTCAGTTTTGATGTTGTGTATTATTATTTATCAGTTTTATTAGGAGCGTTAAATTTAACACTTAATTATAGGCACAACAAAACTGTGATATGTTAGAGATCCACGTCTAATGTCATATATCTGACGACAGCCTACAGTTAAAGTTAATTGAAGCCGACTAATAAAAGAGGGGGGGCGTTTCGATTAGTATTGGACTGAATGATGCCCCGAAATTTTTATAAATATTCAAATTAAATAACAAATTATGGAATATATCCTGTTTTGCAATGAAATTCGAAAAATATTCAATAACCGGATTTGATACAAATTTCCGGTTAACCACTGCTCGGACTCAAAAAAACAAATCCGGTTAATGGTTAACCGGATTTGTGCATTTTGTTTTTGTTTTTTCTTTTTTTTTTAAAACAGAATTTTTTTATTTTTTGTATTAAAATATTAGAAGTGTTGAATATTTATTTTTGAAAATAGATGAAATACAATATAATTTAATTTATTAGAAAGACTGCAACAAATAACTCGGATCAATATTTTTCATATCAGATTTTTCACGGTTGTAAGAAAAATTAATATATTTCTTTATGTGTTATTGGAAAAAAAATAAAAATAATTAGATTCTGAGTTATTGATTCCGGTTCAAAAGTCACTTCTGGGTAATCCAGAAATTATTGTGATCTTTCTAGTACATTTAATTTATAAAAAGTTGTATCTATTTTTGAAAAAAATCAAAAACTTTAATTTATTTAATGATTGTTTTTCAAAAAGAATTTTCAAAATAGATACAACTTTTTATAAATTAAATGTACTAGAAAGGTCATAATATTTTCTGGATTACCTAGAAGTGACTTTTTAACCGGGATCAATAACTCAGAATCTAATTATTTTTATTTTTTTTTCCAATAACACATAAAGAAATATATTTATTTTTCTTACAGCCGCGAAAAATCCGATCTGAAAAATATTGATCCGGGTTATTTGTTGCAGTCTTTCTAATAAATCAAATTATATTATATTCCATCTATTTTCAAAGAAATATATTCAACATTTTTAATATTTTAATACAAAAAAATAAAAAATTTCTGTTTAAAAAAACAAAAAGCAAAATGCACAAATCCGGTTAACCATTAACCGAATTTGTTTTTTTGAGTCCGAGCAGTGGTTAACCGGAAATTTGTATCAAATCTGGTTATTAGATAACTGGATTGGGCATTTTTTGAATTTCATTGCAAAACAGGATAGATTTCGTAATTTGTTATTTGATTTGAATATTTATAAAAAATTTCGGATGATGCCTGATCAATACTGTTCGATTTGCATCAAGTTTATCTGTATTTGATTTGTACAAATTTTTATAGTTGTTCATGTTAATGTTAATTGTGATAATCTTACATTGTATCAAATTTGATCCGATTCTTATTGAATTGCCTCCGATTTGAATAATATTTTATTTTCTCTTAGTAGATGCACAATCTGAGTTATTTAAACAGCAGTGGAGTAGAGACAAAATGAAGCATGGCGAGCTATAGCTTCTCCATCTTTAACTCATTTACTTTCTTCTCAATATAAGTATCTATATGCGAGGTTGCAGATTTTGAATTAGAATGAAAGTTTTTTTTTATGAATATTATAAATGGTTGGATGGCTTGATTTCTAATTTTATTAAAAAAAAAAATTAAATAGTTGTGTAGTGGTAGGGGTGTCACCAGGTACGGTAAGGATTGGATGAAAGTATTTTTATACATGTATCCACTACAAATTATTCTTATCTGTACCTCTACTAATTAACTTAATTGTACCCTACTTTTATTCGTTAATTGTACCTCTACTCATTTACCTTTATTCGTTATTGTTGTCAAATAAAAAAGTATCTTCATATTCTATTCAATCTTAGAATATGTTTCCATTGCAACGCACGGACACGATACTAGTAACAAATAATACTATCATAATAAAAAAAATATTATTTTCTAAGTAATACATTAAAATATTTTTCTTTATACGTATTTTAGAGTTCTAAACTTTATTGGGATTTGATAAAATTTATTTATATATTTTAATAGTTAATTAAGTGTAACACAACTATCAATAATAGTTGAAGAGTTGATATTCATTGCTCATTAATATATATAATATATATAATATATATAATTTTTTTTATAATTATCTCATTGAATAAGGAATACATAATAAGTTTTATTCGTACCCTTTCCTATTTAAATAATTAAAAAGAATCTGCTAAATATTTAATAAGTTTATTGCTCATTAAAAAGAATCTTTATTCTATTTAATAAGTTTGGAAAAAAAAAAAAAACACAGATCTTACCCATATCATTATACATAACTCGAATTTTGAGTTTATTTCCGAAAGTCATTAATCTGCTAACCCACTAGTGTATTAACAAAACTTGAGGCGGGCAGCTTGTCCCTGGTCTGCCTGTGCTCTATGCCCGGGGTACTCGTGCCCAAGCTCGAATATAGAACAGGTATATGAATACACGAGTAAAGAAATAAATAAATAGATTTGTACTTAGCCGAATAAATATATAAATTTTTCGCACGAATAATTTTTATATATAAGTTATAAATTTTATTTATTTGTATACACTATTTGTTATTGAACTATTTAGATTTTAAAAGTCGAATTATAAATACGTAATAAAATTCATATTACATCGTAAAAAAAAAAAAAAAAATCCGTGATACCCGGCCTGTGGTACCCGTATACCCGCCGTGCTCGTGCCTGTGTCTATCCGTGTCCGTCTCCGGATATGCCTGACCCGCCCGGGCCCTGCCCGTGATCCAAACCCTATAACCCACTAAGCACGAAGCACGATGCACGAAGCGCCTCTTTCCCCACAATACCCCAGCAACCCACATGCATCATCACTCGCGTAAGTTAATCCTCCCATTTTTTATATTATATATATGTATTCGGCCCACATATTACACACATTCGTACTCAAAAACGACCATCACACACGAGGAAGAGGAAGAGGAAGAGGAAGAGGAAAAGGAAAGGGTGTTTGCTGATGTCAGGCGGTATCGCTCGTGGTCGACTCACCGAAGAGCGCAAGTCTTGGCGCAAGAATCACCCCCATGTTTTCTTCCCTCCCTCTTGATTTACCTTCTCCTTTCTTAAATAAAATGAAAAAGAAGAATGCTGTATTCATTTTTTTTGTTTTAAATTTAATCTGTTGTAGGGTTTTGTGGCGAGGCCTGAGACGTTACCAGATGGATCAATCAATCTCATGGTCTGGAACTGCCTCATACCTGGCAAACAAGCGGTAACTTCTATCCTCTGAGATTTATGTATCTATCGGTTTGTTTCTTCTCAGTATCGATTTGTACAACTGATTGAGTTCATCACAATAAAAACTATACTTTAGGAAATTTTACGGATTTTAGAATTTTTTTAGTTTTTTTGAGGAAAGAAGAATTCTTTTATTATAAAGATTCTGTAAAGTTAGGAGAGGTTATTTTTTAGTGGAATCGATTTGCTGCATTAAGGAGTTGGATTTCAGAAGCTTTTGAATGCTATTTAATCACACAATTTATCAAATTTATATATGATGCATTACCAAAATTGCCTTATAATTTGTCTCTAATCTATGGCTACACATAACAAATCAAAAAGTAATACTAGATTGGGGAACAATATCGTTTAGGCATTACTTGTACCCCTTGATGCTCATGGAAATTAGGTCAAATCGCTCTTTTCTTTTTACAGGCACATAAATTGCATTTACCAATTTTAATTTTTTGCATCCAAAATTTGAACAAAGATTGCACCAGTATATTCTTAGTGTAGATATTCTCTACTAGGGTTACTTTACACAACCAATTGTGACAAGCATGTATGGAGTCCTAATTTCTCATGCATAGTAATTAGTAAATATAGGTGTCATCATCCCCTTTTCTTTAAATTGCTCTTTCAAGAAAATTTATTTTGCTTGAATTTGCTTTTGTGACGTACATAAGCTTAATTAATTGGTCAAACCCCAAAATTTATATAAAGTACATGTTGACGCAGCACATCAATGCTATGAAGCGCACAATTTGTTTTCCCTTCAATTGTAAAAAATTGGGTTTATATTTTCCAGACTGATTGGGAAGGGGGGTATTACCCACTAACTCTACAATTCTCCGAGGACTACCCAAGCAAGCCTCCGAAGTGCAAGTTCCCACAAGGATTCTTCCATCCTAATGTCTACCCTTCTGGCACTGTTTGCCTTTCCATCCTGAACGAAGATTACGTAAGTTCTAAACCATTCTTTCTGGTGGTTAAAACAGCAAAGGGCAATGCTAATTCCGTGAGCCTGAGTTTTATTGAAATTTTAGTGTCTGCCTTTGTTGATGCAATTGTTAAATTTTACCTAGTTTTTGAGATAAATTATAAATTTGGGTACTGTGTGCATATGGAATGGCAGTGGGTTGGGTCAGATTTGATTAGTTCAGTATTTTTTATTAAGCATAAAATAGGTTAGGGGTTTGACTTGGCTCATTGACATATGAAGAAATCTAGTTTAGGCAGCATAGCAAAATTATAAAAAAAAATTTTTGTCTTGGAATACATATTTCACCTGTAGTTTCTTGTCCTTTTAATCATAATAATATATTTTTTCACTGGGATTCAATACCTTTTCTATCTCAGCAAAAATATTTTAATGAATCATAAAAAAATCAAGTCCAAAACAACCTACCAGCATCTTAAAATGATCCTGAGCCATACCCAACCTATTTCACTCAAACCGGCCTTGCTCAAGAATGTCAGGCTAGGTCAACACTATCAGCCGTTTGTACTTGACCTTTCCACACCAAAGTTATTTGAAAAACCTTTGAAATGAATATATCAGGGATGGAGACCAGCAATTACAGTGAAGCAAATCCTGGTGGGAATTCAAGACTTGCTTGATCAGCCCAATTCTAGTGATCCAGCCCAGACAGATGGGTATCATATCTTCGTAGAGGTTATTACTTTAATATAGCATTATTTTATTCCCCTTCATATCATTGTTAGTAGGTAAATATTGTTGATGATTTATTTTTCACTGGATGTTAAAATTGACAGGACCCAGTGGAGTATAGCAAAAGGGTACAACTCCAGGCCAAGCAGTATCCACCATTGCTCGCATAGTATTGGCTTTTATCATGATTTTAGGTGGTTATGGTTTAGATGATTTGACATGGTGGTCAATTGTTAAACGGGGTGTTATGGATTGCCATATTATTGTGCCTTGGTGAAGATTGATGTGGTTGTGCTTCACTAGTTTTAACTTGATTTTCTTGTTGGTTTTACCGTGTGAAAAATAAAATCTATTGATATGTGAAATAGAGTTTTTAATTTTTATAAATTCCTGACAAAAAAACAATTAGTATAAGAAAAGAAATCATAATCTCATCACAGGTGCTAAATGCTCCAGTGGAAATGCGCATGAATGCTAATGCATCTACTTGAGTTCGATTTCTGTTTACACGAATTTTTCTGGCACGTACTTTCAACATGTGCTGCTCCGTTTCCATCCCGTGCCTGACTGTGTTCTGCCCTGTGCCTCTGCCTCATAACCCTATCCAGTCGAGCACGTCCAATGGCATGACAATTGGTCGCACCATCACGGGATGCATAAGAACCCACGTCATGCTTGTGCCGTGTCTGACACTTGGATCCCTCAATTTAAATATTATTCTTGGGCTGATAGTATTTCTTACTTCGGAATCCGTCTTTGATAAACCTTCTATACGATCAGCTGTTGATGCATTTGGTTTGTTGGCAAGCCGAAGAAGACTCTTTAGTCGAATCTGCATCCTCTGCATACGCTGGCTCCTGCCTATAATGTACGGGGCTTTTAATATTAGTGTGATTTTAAATCGGACGGTTCAGATCTTAACTCAAATTTCGAGTTAATGCAGAGGATTCAAATTCCTCTTATTTAGTCTGCTTTTGCCTTTCCATGATTATTGAAAGTCTCTACTCTTTCAGGAGTCTGGATCCTTTAAGGTCAATCTGATTCAAACTAGAAATTTGAATTATCTTTAGGTGATATAAATTCTGTTTGACTAGTGCTGCGCCTCTCCACTTTTCAGTTCTAATACGGGGGTATCACTATTTATTGCTATATTAGTAGTAGTATATTCAACACTTCGTTATAGGCGCGAAAGGGATGTTGTGTTAGCACGAATCTCAAAGCTAAATAATACTGCCCCTGCCCCCCGGAATAGTGGAATCCATATCACCCCAGGTACCTGAGGTGGAAGTGGTGAATCTGGACCATTCATTCAATTGGCACGAATCTTAAAGCATACTCCCTACAGCGTTAACATCCACCGGATTGAGTTTGGCCTGAATAAAATTAATCTGGACCGTTCATTTCTTTCAATTGCTCCTCAGGTACCTGAGGGGACACGGACTCTGACCCCTGCGCGAAAGGAATCCACGTCAGCTGTCGTATATGTGATTGATCCACTGTAACCACGGACATGAGTTGACGTGACAGAGCGACATGAATCGTGTTAAAACTGAACCGAACTGGCTGGATAGATTTAACGAAAAAAAAAAAAAAAAAAAAAAAAAGGCGTCCGGTTCGGTCGGGATAAAAGACCACAAAAGCATGTTATCGAGAAATAAAATAAAAAAAGGTTGGTCAGCTTTTTCAGAAAACCGGTGATTTCGGTGAACCAATCCAAAACTTTTATTTTTATTTTTTGTGATTTTGGCGGCCCATTTATTCTTTAAAACGGTAGTAGCTTTTGAGAAGAAAAGACGACAACGGGCAGGTGTTATTCTGTTGTCTTTTGTATTACTATGTGAGATGAGTTACGGTGGGCTATGAAGTAAAATACGTTTGTATTTTACGTTATTTTTATTTTTTTATTTTGAAAATTGAAACAATCGATCCGAACTGTTAGATGTGATCTTCATATAACCTAATCATAATTATAAAATTATATAGTTACAAATAAAAATAAAAACTTACCATGTATAATTTATTTTTATAATTACCTTAAGAGAACAATTTACCCGATAAGCTAATGATTTTTCAGCCCTATTCTTACCAGTAAGTTGATAAAAAAATTTCTTGTCCCTGCGGAACTCGACTAAAAAATAAATAAAAAAATAAAAAAAGTGACTCTTATTTTGGAATCAAACGTTTTTATGAAATTGTTCGTTCGTTTTTTTTTCATGCATAGAAAGAGAAAATATATTTTTCTCCAATCGGTTTTTTAGTATGTAAGTTGGATGTTAAAATCATCAAGTTTTTATTTCAACTTTTGTTCTTGTTCTGAAAAAACTGTGCTCTTAACCGGAATAATATTATATGAAAAGTAAAGAATTGCTTAACTAGATCATATAAATTTTGAGTATATTTAGATGGAAGCATGCTATTTAATTCAGTTATTCGTAATAATCGCTAATTTAATATATTATTTTTCTTGAAAGATATTTTATTTAGTTGAATTAGCGTGACAAAAATTAGTGATTATTTCAATCAAACACACTCTATTTCAAAATCAATAGATATTGTTTTTCGCTCTGTAGATTTTATTGCAAACTGAACGGCAACAATTGCTTTGAGATTCGTACTCGTTGAGATTTGCCCAACTCACTTTCCCCCGCGCGAAAATTACGCTATTCAAAGGGGATTTCAGGTATACATTTCCTGCACGAAAAGCAAAAATAATTATACTATTTTCTCTCTCTTTCTAATGAAATCTGAGTTAATTGAATCACGTAACATAACTAGAAAAAAATACAGAGACAATTTTTTATTTTTTTATTTATAAAGTTGTGTAGCTCTGCATCTTTGACTGAAGCCTCGCATTGCCGACTTTTATTTATTTATTAATATCTATGATTAAATAGAAAAATACAGAGACAATCACAATTTTCGGAAAAATTTAAAAATGCTAAACTGCTGAAAATCTCGACTGTCCACTTTATTTCTGAACCGTCAGAATTTTCAGCGGTTCAGGAAAAAAAATGGACCGCATAAATTCTCAGCAGTTTGAACGTAATATCATTTTTTTTTTATTTGACATAGGTGTTTTTGTAATTTGACATTCAACTGAATGTTTCGATTTGTTCTTTTATTTAATTAGAAGATTATATATTTTTCTAATATTATCTATTAAAATATTAGAAATATTTATATATTTTTTTTTGAAAATAGATGAAATATTATAGAATTGAATTTACTAGAAAAACTGAGATAAATAATCCGGATTAACTTTTTTCAGTCAAAATATTTTGCATCTGTAAAATTTGTTTTTAAATATTTCTTTGTGTGTTAATGAAAATAAAATAAAAATATTTTCAATCTGAGTTATTAATCCCAATTCAAAAGTCAATTATGTGTAAATAATTAAATTATCATAGTCATTCTAATACATTTAAATTCTAAGGTGTTCCATCAATTTTCTTAGAAGTGATATGAAGAAAATATTATAATATTAAAATTATAAAATAGCTTCTAGGAATATAGATAAAGCACATTAGAATTTGAATATACTAGAAGGACTATGATAATTTCTCTATTTACAGAGAAGTAATTTTTGAACTGGAATCAATAACTTAGATCCAAAATATATATTTTTTCTAGTAACACACAAAGAAATATTTTATTTTTTCTTACAGCTGCAAAAATTTTGGACTAAAAAATATTGATATGAATTATTTGTCGTAATTTTTCTAATAAATTTAATTCTATAGTATCCATCTGTTAGCAAAGAAACATAAAAATATTTATAATATTTTAATAGAAAAATAATTAAATCATAAAATTTTCTAATTAAATAAAAAAAATACAAATCGAATGTAAACATTCGGCCGAATGTAAAATCACAAAAAAAATGATATGATGCCTAAACCACTGAGAATCTCAACGGTCCATTATCGAGTGTTCTAAAATAAAGTGGACTACCGAAATTATCTACGATTTGTATATTTTTTTAATATACAGTGCCTCAAGACGGTGCCTCGAGACACTTAGCATATGTTATATGCATTCTTATCATTAATAACTTCAAAGATTATAATTAATTTACATTAATATCTAATCAATTAGGATCAATATCATGACGAGTAAGTAGCCTATATAAACCCTTCCAAGTAATGTAATGAGAAAAACGGTCAATCAATTAAATCAAATTATAACATTAGTGATCCACAATCAATTTTTTGCGTTGCCAAAGAACTGGAAAATTGATATCGGTAGCTAATTAAATTGATGGATAAGCATATCCACACCACACCGCATTTATATTAACATACCATCTTTATAAAAATTTAATGTTTAAATAATTTTAATTCTCATTAAATATCTTTCTAACTATCATATTTTTTCATAATATAATTAATATAGTACTCATTAAATTATTTGGTTTCCATAATTAGTAAATATGTTTTTCCTTTTTCTATATTTTAAATTCATGTTAAATCAAAATCTACAGAATTTCGTTGATCTTCTCTTTTTCTCATAGAAATATAGTTGTATAATTTACACAAGAGAACATTCAATTCAATTAAGGTTTTAAGCAATCAAGTCAAAATATGTATTTAACTTTTTTTTTAAAAAAAAATTTCATATTAGAATACACTCGCTTTAATATGTGATATATTTCAACTCAAATATTTTTATATTAATTTTGATATTTATATTCTATTAGTCTATTTTAATTAAAATTGTTAGAAAGTTTTTTATTGATGTTTTGTAATTAATTTATTTTTGTTAATTGAATAGATGGATCAATCCTCTAACTTGACAAAAAAAAAAAAACCTTGAAAATCAAGTTTTGAATTATGCAAATGAAAGCAATCAATTTCTTAATTTGAAGTTCGAAAATTGTGATGATATGCTTCTTGTTTTTCGTGATTTATATGGTGCTAAAGGCTATTTTTGCAGTGTTTTGCTGTACTTTAAATTTCTTATTTTAATCATAAGTTGAATATCAAATTATCAAGGTTCTAAATAGCGATTATTGCGTCATCACGGAAATGCTAAAAAAAGCCATCACAAATAGGGTAGCTATAGCGAAAACTATCCTACATATCATTTTTTGTTTAAAAAATTATGTTTTATATTTCTACTTATTATCAACATTATCAAAAGTAATGTAGAGTGATAAGTAACACAAAATTGATAAGGAATTAGAGTATTCATATTAAACCAGTACAAAGTCCAAATTGTTATTCAAAATATCCTTAATAATATCATAAACGATCTATCTTTATTCTTTTTCCATTGAAAAAAACCTAAGCATCATGACATAAACTATATATCTTTTTTCTATTAAAAAAAAAAAAAACTAAGCATCATGACATAAACTATCTTATTATAAAACAAAACAAAGCAATATTGGGAGAGGTTAAATCTTATTTCTATATTATATCTCAATCTCAATGTTCCTTTACAACCACTTACATAACCTTTATTTATATGATAGAAAGAGCAAATAAAAAAACCATACAATTAACATGAGAGTTAATAGAAAAATTAAATCCAATAGAAAGTGGGGGAGGTGGAGAATGTGAAATGTTTATCATAATTATTTCATAACATATCTATCTTTTTTTTTATTTAAAAGCAAAAACAATCTGGACCTTGAAAAAAATTATCCTTAAAAAAAAATTCAGTTTTTTTATCCCATAGCTTAGCATTTAGGGTCTGAAAACTCTATAGCACCACTATTGCATCGTTATAGTGCGTTCTTTAGAACACTGCAAATTATTCATGACAATTTGCATTCAATATGTTTTTTTTTTATAGAGTAGAACTAGGGTGTTCTTAAGTTCACTAAGTCCCTTGGTGAACTCAAGTCTAAAACCAGTCAAGTTGGCTTTAAATGATGAATCCAAATCTTTGAAACACATCTACCTTACGAGTGATGCGTCTAAATATGAAAATTTTAAATATTTGAATTAATTTAGTTTATAGTCAAGCGGTTAAATTAGAAGGTTAATAAATTGATTTAATGTATTCATTTTTTGAACGTATTTTGACCACTTGAATCTATGCAAAATTAATTTTTTTACAGGTAGACGCATCACTCGTAAAGTAGACGGGTTTCAATGGTTCGTCGTAAAGCCGATTCAATGAGTTTTAGTCTTGAGTTCACCAGAGACTCGGTGAACTTAAGAACACCCTAGTTCTACTCTTTTTTATATAAGTAATCATGTTGTTTTCTTAGTGTTATTGCGTAAAAATGAAGATAAAATGTTAATAGACAAATTTTTTTTTTTATAGTAGATTGTAATTTTTTTTTGCAAAGTTTTATAAAATAAATCGATATATATATTGTAATGCATAGTCACCCTTGTGCATTGGACCATAAATCACTGATTCATAGTCTAAATGATCAATCCAAACCGTTCATCTTGTTCTCCATATTAATATGTGCTTGGAGACCAAATTTTATATTTTTTGAATTTTGTTTACTATTTATTAAACTACTTTGAAAATTGCTGAGTCGGTGGTTCAGAAATCTATTTTTTACTATTCATCCAGATTTTTGATGCACGCAAAAGCGTATGCACAAAGTTTCAGTACAATAAGATGTATCTTTTAAACCTTTAACACGCGTTTGAGTTAAATTGCAAGTGCACAATTATATCAAAGTAGTATTTTAGGTATCGATCCACAGGGAGTACGATAAAAACTTAGTTCAAACTTTAGTAATAAATTTCAGAAAATAAAATAAAGTAAAGTGCAATAAAAGTAAATTGGGGGGTTTGTTCTAACAATTCCTAAGGTTGGGTTCAATACCCAAGAGAAAGGAGTTTGAAACAATAATTGTAAATAAAAGTAAAAGAAAGAAATTGGTTTGCTTTCAAGATTTAGAGATCTAGGGGTCTTTGGTCTACAATTTCTTGCTAACTCTATTAATTCGGTATTTGTTTGAATTCATGTATGATTTGATGAGGTTTCTAACCTAATATGTTATTAAGGGTTACTTTCGTAAATTAATAACGTGCCTAGGTAACTCGAACTTCTCAATGAAGTTCCCCACCCTAGTTACCTAGACCTATAAGCTCTTGTTAGTCTCTCATCTCCTCAAATATTGGTACTTCGCAATTAAGTCCATCATACCAATACCCGATTTGAATTGAGATGTCCTAATTAGGGTTTGACTTCACGATTAGGTTCTTCACCAAATTCCTAACCTTAATTTCTATAGTTCCGGCTTAGATTAAATTGGTTACAATCTTAACCTAAACCTAAGGTATTTGCATTCATAATTTGGTACTATCCTATTGATCGCAGTCAATTTTGGTTCTTTCGAATTCAAAACGGGATACTACAATTCAAGTACTAATTATGTAATTAACACAAATTATTAAATCATAGAAATTAACATCAAATCTCATAAAACAATCATAATAAAAACAAATAACCGAATAAAATAGAATTAAACAAGTTCATGCATTGACCTAAACCCCTAGAGAGAAAACTACTCCCTCATGGAGAGATCCATTACAAAAATTGGCAAAAGTAAGAAGAAATGAAATAAAGAAATGATTACACCCTTTATTTGATCAAAGCCCTCAATCTTGCCGACTTCTTGCTCAGGAAACCCTTCTTCTCTTTGCTTGAAAGCTTTCCTTTCTCCAGAATTTATCGCTAAGTGTGTAGAGAGAGAATGAGAAGGGAAGAGATGATGGATTGGATGAGATGAGATGAGATCCCCTCTTTTATAGTCAAGGATCATGTCCAATTAAGAGCCTAGGGAGTGGAGTTAGTGGGTGTTATATTTGGATTGTTTTTCAGGATTGTCTTGTCCACATGTGGCTGTCAAAACGCGTCCATGATGCACCAAAAATAGAAAAACTGTCAAAAACGTGCAATTTTGGCTTTCTGCGGGTCCAGTGCGGGTTCTCCGGACCGCACTGCGGGTGGGCTGATCCGCACTGAGAAAAATTTTAGTTTTTAGTTTCTCATGTTGTAGATCTTCTCGCTAGCTTTCCAAAAAGTGGTCATAGGCCTTAATCGGAGTTACGAGTCAAAAGTTATGACCGTTTTAAGTTCAGACTCTATTTTTGGCTGACTGCTACAGTGCGTCCGCACTGCAATCCGCATTGCTACAGTACCATCCGCACTGGGATCCGGACTGCTACAGTATCATCCGCGCTGGGATCCGCACTGCGTGCTCACAATCCGCACTGGGATCCGCACTGCGTCCTCACAATCCGCACTAGGCTCGGACTTTTCCTGTGCGACCAGAGTGCAGCTGCATCGAGATCCGTGCATCCGCACGGATTTTGATGTATAGCTTATTATATCTTTTTAAAATTGGCGCGCGTCCAGAAATCCATCTACGTACTTATTTTGGCCATATTCCAAACCGTGTGTTCGCAGTGGGCATTTTTCTTCGGTTTTGCACGGATTTTGATGTATAGCTTATTATACCTTTTTAAAATTGGTGCGCGTCCAGAAATCCATCTAAGTACTTATTTTGCCCATATTCCAAACCGTGTGTTCGCAGTGGGCATTTTTCTTCGATTTTTCTTCATTTTTCTTCATTTCCTGTAAGTTAAAACCAAGCAAACGCAGTAACTTGATCCTAGGTGTAATCTATTCACTTTATATTCAAAATACAAGATATTTGGTGTTATTTCGTGATAAAAATCAGATCGAATATGTATATAATTTAGGCCTATCAATTTTCAATAAATCTAAAAAAAAGTAAAAAAATTCTAAAAAAAATGTAAAATTTGGTCTCCAAGCACATATTACTATGGAGAACAAGATGAATGGCTTGAATCGGTCATTTGGACTTTGAATCGATGATTTATGGTCCAATGCACAAGGGTGCATATGCATTGCAAAGCACCATAGCCCATCTCTCTCTCTCTCTCTATATATATATATATGAGGAGGGTTCAAATGCACCCAAATGCACCCTATTTTTCAAATCCTTTTTCTCTGTTTTCAAAGTCCGAATAGTCAATCCAAACCATTATATACGATATATATATTAAGATGTGCTTGGAGACCAAATTTTATATTTTTTGAATTTTCTTTACTATTTATTAAGCCACTTTGAAAATCGCTGATTTTACATTTTCTGGACCATTGGATCAGCGATTTTCAAAGTGGCTTAATAAATAGTAAAAAAAATTCAAAAAATGTAAAATTTGGTCTCCAACCACATCTTAATATATAGATCACATCTAACGGTTCGGATTGACTATTCGGACTTTGAAAACAGAGAAAAATGATAGGGTGCATTTGAGTGCACAAAAATTTGGGTGCATTTGAACCCTCCTCTCTCTATATATATATATAACATTGATAGATTTTAATAATATAATAAAATCAATTCACTGTTCTAATTCGCTTAGAAAATCTTAAAATAAATAATGAATACTTATTATATGATACCATAAAGTTTATAAACATATTTTATAGTAATTTTTAAGGAAAATATTTTAAAATAATATATGACAGAAAAACATATTTTAAAAAAAAAATAACATACTTTATAAAATATAATTTTTAAGAAAAAACAATTATGATCTAATATATGAGAGAGAATTAGTTTTTAAAGAGAACACTTAATGAGAATACAATTGTCTATATAATAAAATATTTTAATAATATTGTGTTAATATAAAATTAAGTTGTTTTAATATCATCACTTAAAAAATAAAAAATATTGCTTAAAGATATTATTTTCCAAATTTCTCAATTATGAGAAAGAGAAACTATTGTGGTCCTTCTTTGCCATCCAATGAGGCCGTGCAACCCGGGCCTTCATCAATAAAGGGAATAAGGTTGAAAGCTACAAGCAGTCATACTCAATAAAGTTGTAAAAGAAACAAAATTCGAATAAAATTAACAACTTACCTATCAAGGAGTGGTGTCAACAGTTACGATATGGGTCGGATAGAGGCATTTTCAAATTCGTATCTGTTATGATAACAAAAAAAATTCATTATTATTATTCATCTTTTCGAATACGGTATGAATCAAGTAAATAGATAAAAAATGCCATTGGCATTTCTATTTGTACTTTCAATAAAATATTTTTTAAACAAGATAAAAAATAAAATAAATAATGAATACAACTAATTTGTATTATGAAATTTAATAAAATACAAAATTTAGTTGTATCATGTATCATCTTCATACAAATATATATCTATATCAATAATTTTATTTTTAAAAATTATCTTATACGAAAACGGATAAGATAATAGAAAAATTATTATTCTTACCCGTACTCGATAAGTTAACGAAAAAAATCTTATCCTTACTAGTATTTCTGGATACAATACGAGTCAGAATAAACGGGTAAACGACTGCCATTGACACTCCTACAATCAAGTAGGTTTTTTTTTTTTCATAACTAAAATCAACTAGTTGAATAAATAGAATATACTTGGAGTGTATCTGAACCCTGAAGACAGGTTACTATTGGATGAATTAAATAATACTATGGAGTGTACCTCTAGTTGGATTTCTTGTGACATAGATAAATCACATTTTATTTGTTAAATAATAATTGTAGTTTGGAGATGTCATCCAAAAATTTGGTTGTTTTTCTTATATTCATACTAGGGCTGCAAAAAAGTTATGAATTAGTAACTCGTTTGCTAACCGTTCGTTTTAATTCCGTTCATTTAATTATAATTCAAGTCAGTTTTAATTTGAATTGATTGACTCGTTTAATTACTAAATTGAATTTGAGCATACTCTAACTTGCTAATTAACAACTCAAGTTACACAAAATTCACCACAATAGATCTTAGAATATCTATTCTAAATGACTACTCAGACTCACAGACCCAAACCCAACTCTACTCACCCAAATCTCGACCCAAACATAGGGATGGATAGAGTTAAACAAGTTATAAACAAGTCGTGAGCCAACTTGAGTTGGTAATGAGATGAACTCAAGTTATGTTTACAATTTGTTATTGTCATCCCAATTCAAGTTAACTCGCTCATTAACTTAATTACAACACTAATTCAAGATCCAGTTTTTTTTCTAGTAGATGGAAGACTATAGTGTTGTCTAAATATTGACCATCGGGTTATTCTTCCACATGTTCCCCTTTATGGAAATGAATTCTTAAGGGGGCACAAGTGATAGATGTTGGATTCACAAAGCAACTTGGTAATGGTTCTACTATCCTTTTTTGGACAAATAGATGGTGTTCTAAATTTACTCTAGCATCTTTATATCCACATCTTTTTAGTATTACCTCAGATTCCCATTTATTGGTTATTGATGCTTTTAGAGATGATTGTTTACATATATCATTTACATGGCAATTAACTAATATTCTATTGGCCGAGTGGCATAACTTGCACACTCAGCTCATTGATTGTCACCCAAATCCAAGTTTGAATGACACATTATTGTGGAAATGGTCTAAAATTGGTAAATTTTATGTACATTCATACTATGTTTGGTTTGAATATGGTGGTATACCAAATAATGACTTTATATCTATTTGATCTTCAAAAATTCCTTTAAAAGTAAATTTGTTTTCCTTAACTCCTTAAGAGAAATAAGATCCTAATAAAATAAAATATTATTAATAAAGGATGGCAAGGGAATTCATCATGTCCTTTTTGTGGTGCTTTTGAATCAACTAATCATCTATTCGTGTCTTATCCATTTACTTACCGATTATGGCTTTGGATTGCTAATCATAATAATTTTATTTTTGATGGTTCTACTATGGAGGATATATGGTTTTCTAAATGCCTCTATACCTCTTAAAAATATGCCATTAGTTGAACTTGTTTGAGGAGTTGTCTTGTGGTGCATTTGGCTTAAATGAAACAAAATGTGCTTTCAGCAAACTCATATGCCTACGCCCATTTTGAAGGCTATGGGTACTAAAATTATCTCATTAGCCAAATTTTGGTGTCAGACTTTAAACAATGGGTCATTACTCAATTTGTCTTTAATCTTACAATTGAACACTAATGACATGCCTTGCTAGGATTTGATTTTATTAGGAACCCAAGGGGTCAATATGGTAGGTGGATCAGAGGAAGAGGATGGGGCCATGCTAGCATTGTTGGATCAAGGAGATTCAATCCCTATGCATGAGACAAAATTCCTGAATGATTTAATTGCTTGAGTTACTTTGCTTTTCTGATGGTTCCTATTATGTTTGATGTGTTATGTATGTAGTTGTTTGGTTTTATGCATTTGTTATTTTGTTTAGATGGTTTAGCCTGTGTGGCTTTGTTATTTTGATTTAGGTACTGTATTGGCATGGTCTAATTTTTGTGTTTCTGGATTATACCAGTAACTTTATAAAAGTTCTTTCTTTTAGTTATTTGAAGTTGGAAGCAACACACTTGATTTCTAATGAAATCGGTGAAATTATACCCACTTTTTTAGAAAAAAGAAACACTAATTCAATTCATATATTTAAGCTCATTAAACTTTTTGACAGGTTCAAAAGTAATTAGTTTGCTTGTCGAATTTCATTCTAAAAAGAAAAAATATCGATTGAAGAAAAAAGCAACAAAATTTGATATAAGACAATTACTATAAAAAAAATCAGTAAAATTTAGGAATAATATACCTTTCTTAAAACACAAGGGACGCAAACTATTAAAAATAAATAAAGTTGTATTACTTTTAAGTGTTTCTTTACACTCGAAACAAATCAAATTTCTTTATTAAATGAGTTTCTAAAATAATTGTTAACCACTTTTTAAAAATTAAAGTCTCCAAAATTTTTAACTCTCATATCTCTAAAATTAATTTTAGAGTTTCTATTAAGCATTGTCAGCAATAAATTAAAAATGAGAAAAAAATTTAAGCTAATTATTTGACCAGCATAGAATTTATAAGCAGTTTCTTAATAAAAAACTTTATTGTATAGTTTCTAAATAAGAAACTCTCTCATATATTTGAAACTGAATTAAAAATTGTCACATCAAAATAAAGACTCTAATAATACGAGGGATGTAAATGCTCTTACATATAATTTCAATCAGATAAAAGAACATAGATAAGCATTATTTATATATATATATATATATATATATATATAGAGAGAGAGAGAGAGAGAGAGAGAGAGAGAATGAGAGTGGTTAATATCAAAACGTTTGCACCACGTCTCCCATACAACCAAGTCGTTTTCTGACTTTTAAAGTTCAAATGATCGATCCAAACCATTATATGTGATCTCTATATTAAAATGAGTTGGAGACCTAATTTTACATTTTTTGGAATTATTTTACTATTTATTAAGCCACTTTGAAAATCACTGATCCAATGGTGACTTAACCAAACAGTAAAATCAGAAGCTATCGTTGGATTAGGGATCTTCAAAATAGCTTAATAAATAGTAAATTTTTTTTCAAAACATGTATTATTTGGCCTCCAAGCACATTTTAATATAAAAATCACATCTAACGGTTTGGATCGATCATTTGGACTTTAAAAATAAAAAAATGACTTGGTTGCACGGGAGGCGTGGTGTAAACGTTTTGATATTAGCCACACACTCTCTCTCTCTCTCTCTATATATATATATTTATATGAGATGGGCTACGTTGAGTTACAAAGTAAAACATATTTTTACTTCACGCAATATCTTCAATTTCAAAGTTCAAATAGCCGATCCAAACCGTTAGATGTTTAATCTATAATAAAATATGCTTGGAAACTAAATTTTACATTTTTTGGATTTTTTTTACTATTTATTAAGCCACTTTGAAAATCTGAAAATCCGGGTGAACAATAAAAAATAGTAAAAATTTCTAAACCGTTGGATCGGCGATTTTCAAAGTGGCTTAATAAATAGTAAACAAATTCCAAAAAAATGTAAAATTTGGTGTCCAAGCGTATTTCAATATTGAGCAGTTCGGATCGACATTTTGAATTTCAAAATCATAAAATATGAGCGTGAAGTAAAATAGTCGCTTTACTTCGCAACTCACCGTAGCCCATCTCTCTCTCTATATAGCTGTGTATGTCAGTGATAAGATAGTTAAGGATTTTGAAGATTTACAAGAAATATGGAATATTCTAAACTTTACTTGATAACAAGCCTCATATAGAGTCTCACTTCGGCAGCAACTTTTGCTCTTTTCTCCCAAGTGATAGGAGGAGAAAAAAAATCTAACTGCCACCATTGTTTTCCTTCACTCTTCTACACCTCTTCATTTCCTCTCTTTCACTTCTTATGGTTTCCACCTCCGATATAGTGATATCTTTCCTACTCTCTCGTCTTTATCTCCTTGAATGGAGAGAAGAATGAGGGAGAGGGGAGGAAGTCGAGCGAAGCTGACCGGAGCCAAGAGTGCGGTATCATCGGATCTTGAAACATAGGGCCTTTACTACCTCCATCTCGATTGGAACACAGTAGTGAGCAAATCCGGCCATCGAAGCACGGCAGCAATCGGACGAAAGTGGATCCGGACGTGGAAAGAGATGGAAAAAGAGGTAATATGGTGTTTAAGAGTAGACATGTAGGATTAAGTATTAGAGTAGTTTACGAGATTTTATGAGAATAAATGAGTTTCAATTTAAAAAGAAGAGTTATTTGACTCGTTGTAAGTTTATTTTTTTATCAATAAAATTATTAGTAGACATTTAAAGCCACTAACTTTAAAAAAAAAGCCTCGTATATAGTTAATTAAGAAATGCATCTTCATGTTCTTTAGCAATAGTTAGTGAAATGATTTTTTAAGTTGATGCATGTTATTATAAAGTTTTGTTCTATGAATTTATTGGATCATCTGCAACACTCTCTCTAGCTAGTAATTAGAATCTTGCTATGATGTTCTTCTTTTAAATTTTCTTATGGTATTTCTCGCCGGCATAATTGTTATTTTTTCATATCTAAAATCTGAAATATTGATTTTGTAATATAAAAAAAGATCCACAATAGTTAATAACATTTTTAGTGGTCATTTGTTTCTATATTGACCAAAAATAATAACACCATTATAAAATCCTTAATTACAAGTTATATACTTTTAATACTATAATAAGATTAATGAATATGTCAAGACACATGCATCACTAGTGTGAATCCGTATCACCCCAGTACCTGATGTACAAGTTACAAATCCGGACCTAACATGGCACGAATCTCAAGCATACCCCCCTAAGTCTCAATGGGCACCGGATTGAATTTGATATGGCTAGGATAAATCTGGGCCATTCATTTTGTTAATTAAATTATACCTCAGGTATTATCTGGGGGTAGGGGCAGAACTAGAAAATTTTGATAGAGTGACTGAAAATTTAAATGCACAATTATTGTGAGTGGAATTTGAACTCAAGACCTATAAACCACAAAATAGAGCTTTAACCACTATGCTACAACTAAACAAATGTCATTTATTAGGAGTGGCTACAATATATAGAAAGTTTAAAAAATATATCCAATGAAATTCCTATACGTATACTTAAAATGGGGAGCGCTATATTAAATGCACGAATTGTGATTTTGAGAGCTAAGATAATTTTTTACACTACAATACCTAATTTACCCTTAGTTTTTAAATTCTTAATAATCTCACATCTTTTTAATTCTATATATGTCTTGATTCATTAATACTTGTAAGTGTGCAAGAAAGGAAACAAGTAAATTCATTTATATACTAATAAGGAAGTTTGATGTATAATTTGGTTAATCTACTGAGATGATTACACACAGATATTAACTTTAAATCTTTATGTGCTGAATTTTTTTTTTTTTTTGGCAAATAGTTTTGTAGGCATTGTATTAACAACAACAAATTGAAGATTACACATATTGCTTATACATGAGCTTGCACCAGTGCACTGCGAAGAAAATATTAGAGAGTTTGCTTATACGTGCACTAGTACAGAATACAGGTCAAAATTGACATTTAAACTACAAAGAAAATATTACAGTGTTTGCTTATGCTTGAGAATTAATATAAACTTGTACATTTAAGTGCTGAATTTATTAAAGAAGCTTCGATTTAGTTATTTAGGCTCATCGTAAAGCACAATATATATCTTCCAAAAGCACAATAAAAGCACTAGTGCTTCTGAACCCTTTTTTTTTGTGTGTGTTTTTGGAAGTACAATCATAGGTTTTCATTTTAATTTTAGTATCGAATCCAACAGGCTTGCGAAGCTCTCAAGTGCTACTTTTCTTTTCTTTTCTGAGTAGAAGTTAGTGTTATTGTAATAGAAACCATGTTGATTCTGCTACTAGTGAGGCACGTACTAGCACATAGAGATTTGGTGTGCTTCATTGTTAGATCCAAACAACTCCACATTACAAGAAGTCTGAATCCTCTAAAATAACTCAAATTTTGAGTTTAAAATCGAGATGTCTGATCAGAATCCGAACCAATTCGGTCCGAAATGGAATGCACGAGTCCTTTTAATTAATATTCATGCCAAAATAGGTTTGACGATCTAGATCTAAGCTCAAAATTTGAGTTACTTTAGGTGATATGAATTTACATTACAAGTGATAACTTGGAATTCATATCATCAAAGATAACCGAATATTTCTATTTAGATTCGGACTGTCCGATTAAAATCTGCACAAATATTAAAAAAGCCTTGTGCATCCCACCTATGATTATTCATATTATAATTGATTATTTATGTTTACTTATCTTAAAAATTTTAGCTGTTGCATTTTTGAAATTTCAGTGTTGTCGGATGTAGCATACTTAACAAAAAAAATCTTTACAGTTTAAAGGACTTAAAACTTTGGCTTGTACAGGTGCATGTTGAAGCATAAGCAAAATTTGTAATAGTTTCTTCCTAGTACACTAGTGTAAGCTTATATATAAACAACATGTGTAATCTTTAATTTGTTGTTGTTAATACAATGCCTTCAAAGCTATCTAACAAAAATAAAATAATAAATAAAGCTTGTAAACATTTTTGTGTTTTAACAAAATTGTGCAGCGAATTTTCTTATTAGTATATAAATTAATTTAATAGTTTCCTTTTATTCACACTAACAAGTATTAATGAATCAAGACACATATAGAATTAAAAATATGTAAGATTATTAATAATTTAAAAACTAAGGGTAAATTGGGTATTGTAGTTTAAAAAAATTCTCTTAGCTCTCAAAATCACAATTTGTGATTTTAGTATAGTAGCGCCCAATTAAAATTTTAAAATTATAGAGGTGGCTTAGTCACCTTTGACTAAGCCTCCGCTCCTGCCTAGAGGGACACAAACTCTCACTAGTACCACATGGACAATGCTTCAATTGGAGCTGGATTGATCACTTTAATAGTGGAACATGTTACTTAACACAAGGCTGCTGCATGCCTAAGTCCAATGCCTGGTGTTGTTTTGGATGATGTTTTAGACTGATATTTTCTTGATTACTGATGTCTTCTAGTGTTTTTATGACTTTTGGTTTTGATTGTTAGTTTGTGTAGTTTGTTTAGGACTGTAAATGAGCTGAGTACAAGCGAGTTATCCCCAACTCGTGTTCAGTTCATTTAGTAAATGAGCGAGTCAACTCGAGTTGGGATATCAATAGCGAGATGTAAAGCTAACTTGAGTTCAGCTCATTACCAATTCGAGTTAGCTCACAACTCGTTTGATCAGTTAATTTTTTAATTATAGTTGTATACTAGTAAGAGTTTATCTGAACAAAAAAAAATTAATGATTTTATAATAATTTTATATAAACACAAATAATCCAAAAATAAATAATAAGATAACTTATAAAAAAATAAAAAAAATTCAAACAACAACTTAGAAGTCATTTAGAAGGGCATATGATTTATTGTGACGAATTTTGTGTAACTCGAGTTGTTAATGAGTGAGTTGGGGTATATATGCTCAAACTTATCTCATTTATTAAACGAGTGATAGGCCTAAATTATATACATATTCGATCTGATTTTTATCACGAAATAACACAAAATATCTTGTATTTTGAATATAAAGTAAATATAATACACATAGGATCAAGTTACTGCGTTTGCTTGGTTTTACTTACAGGAAATGAAGAAAAACAAAGAAAAATTGAAGAAAAATGCTTACTACGGACGCACGGTTTGCGATATAGCCGCAATAAGTATTTAGATGGATTTATGGACATGCGCCAATTTTAAAAAGGTATAATAAGCTATACATCAAAATCCGTGCAGATGCACGGATCTTGATGCAGACGCACTCTGGTCGCACAGGAAAAGTCAGAGTCTAGTGCGGATCTCGATGCAGCCACAGTGCGGGTGGTGCAGACGCACTGTAGCAGCCAGCCAAAAATAAAGTCTAAACTTAAAATGACCATAACTTTTGACTCGTAACTCCGATTTAGGATTGTGACTACTTTTTGGAAAGCTAGCAAGAAGATCTACAACATGAGAAACTAAAAAAAAGAAATTTGGAGTCGGTAGGATGCATTAAAATCGCAGACAGCCAAAAATACATGTTTTTGGACAACGTTTCTATTTTTGGCGCATCATGGACACGTTTTTACAGCAAAATGTGAACAAGGTATCATGTGAAACAATCCAAATATAGTATCCACTAACTCCACTTCCTAGGCTCTTAATTGAGCATGGTCCTGACCTATAAAAAAGGAGGTTCATTCCCATTCAAAGGCACATCATCCACTCTCATCTCTTATCATCCACCCACATCTCTTCCCATTCATTCTCTCTCTACACACACATAGCGATAAATTTTGAAGTAAGGAAAGCTTTCAAGCAAGGAGAAGAAGGGTTTCCTGAGCAAGATTCAGCAAGATAGAGGTTCTTGATTCAATAAAGAGTATAATCATTTCTTTATTTCATTTCTCCTTACTTTGCCAACTTTTTGTAATGGATCTCTCCATGAGGGAGTAGATCTCTCTCTTGGGGTTTAGGTCAATGCATGAACTTGTTTAATTCTATTTTATTCGGTTATTCATTTTTATTATGATTATTTTATGAGATTTGATGTTAATTTCTGTGATTTAATAATTTGTGTTAATTACATAGTTTAGTACTCGAAATCATGGTAGTCCCGCTTTGGAATCTCTTTGTTATGCAAAGGATCCAAAGAAGTTAGGATGAGAGGAGAGTACCAAATTATGAATACAAATACCCTAGGTCTAGATTAAGATTGTAACTAATTTAATCTAAGCCGGAACTATAAAAATTAAGGTTAGGAATTTGGTGAAGAACCTAATCGTGAAGGCAAACCCTAATTAGAACATCTCAAATCAAATCGGGTATTGGTATGAAGGACTTAATCGTGAAGTATCAATATTTGACGAGAGGATAGACTAACAAGAGCTTATGGTCTAGGTAGCTAGAGTGAAGAACCTAACCGTGAAGTCCGAATTACCTAGGCACGTTATTAATTTACGAAAGTAACCCTTAATAACATATTAGGTTAGAAACTTCGTCAAATCATACATAAATTCAAACAAATACCGAATTAATAGAGTTAGTAAAGGATTGTAGACCGAACGCCCCTAGATCTTCTCATCTAGAAAGCAAACCAATCTTCCTTTCATTCATTTACTTTTATTGTTTTAAACTCTCTATTCGGGTATTGAACCCAATTTAGGAATTGTTAGAATAAACCTCCCTAATTTACTTTTATTGCACTTTACTTTATTTTATTTTCTGAAATTTAATATTAAAATTTAAACTAAGTTTTTATCATACTCTCTGCAGTTCGACACCTCAAATACTACTTTGATAGAATTGTGCACTTGCAATTTAACTCAAACGTGTGTTAAAGGTTTAAAAAATACATCATTGTACTGAAACTTTGTGCATACGTTTTTGCGTGCATCAACGAGTCAGCCAACTCGAGTTGGAACTGATTCGAGTTGTAAACGAGCAGCTAGCGAGCAAGTTATGAGTGAGTTACGAATTTGAGTAATTTTGTACAGCCCCAAGTTTTGTAGTATTTTGTGCAACTAACCGTTAAGCTGGTTATTTTACCTTATTGATATATTGTTTGTTTTGTAACTATAATTGACATACTGATCAAGTTATAAGTTTCCGCTTTAGGACCTTATACTTGATGATATGGTTTCTAATAGAAATATGTGAATTTATTTCCACTATTTTTCAAAAAATAAAAAATAAAAAAAAATAAAAAAACACACATGGCTACTTCAAATTTGATTTATTTAATCATACTCACATCGAATTATTGATCGGCGAGTGGGACTAAAAGCAAACAAATAAGGAGTATTTATTGGTACCAGGACCACTGGCGGTGTCATATCAAAAGCCTGAAAAGCACACTGGAATTTTGATTTGTTGAAGAATGGGATGCTGACGTCGAATAATCGATCGACAAGTTCGTCATTTCATTTAGGATACCAGCTATTCCGATATCGCACTCAATCTCTCTCTTATGTAAACCCCAGAATATATAATTACATTAATAGCTTATGTATCATTTGTGGAAAAAGAAGTGGCACTAAACTATGTGAGTCAGAATCCTCTGAAGATACTTAACTATGCGAGTCAGAATCCTCTCAAGTAACTAAAATTTTGAATTTAGACTATACTCGTTTGATTTGAATTCGAACCAGTCCGATTCGAGGTGATCCTGTTAATATTTATGCTAAAGAAGATCGTATGGTCCGGACTAAACTCAAAATTTGAAATTATAGGAGCGTAAACGGTCAGATACAGATAATTAAAAATATAACTGTATTCTTATCCGCTATAATTTGTTGGATACATAATACAGATGAAATAATTTAAGTAATTTTTTAAATTTGAATTCAGATGAAATTGAACAATATCCGATCTGTTTACACCCCTAATTGTTGTGGTATAAAAAAAGGAGAACAAAAGTTATGCATGAATTCATATCACCTAAGGTAATATAATAGTTCTATTTAGATTAGGACCGTTTCGATCAGAATTTGAACAAAATATTAATTAAATTTCTTACATTTCATTTCGAATCAGATTATCTGAATTCTGATCGAACGGTCAAAATCTAAACACAAATATTGTGTTAGCTGAGAGGATATGGACTCGTATGAAAAAACGAGCACAAGATGAGGAAGTTTAAGATAGAAAATTAAGGAGAGAACCAATGAAAATTAAGGAGAGGATATGGACTCGTATAGAGAGGTGAAAACCGAGGAAAGCTAGGACCATCCGAGCATGTGAAAAATAAATGTCGTTATTAGTATATAAATTAATTGAGCAGCGAATTTCCTTATTAGTATATAAATTAATTTAATTGTTTTTTTTTATTCACACTAACGAGTATTAATGAATCAAGACACATATAGAATTAAAAATATGTAAGATTATTAATAATTTAAAAACTAAGGGTAAATTGGATATTGTAGTTTAAAAAAATTTTCTTAGCTCTTAAAATCACAATTTGTGCTTTCAGTATAGTAGCGTCCAATTAAAATTTTGAAATCATAGGAGTGATTTAGTTACCTTTGACTAAGTCTTAGATTCGCTTTTGCCTGGAGGGACACACACTCTCACTAGTACCACATGGACAATGCTTCAATTGGAGCTGGATTGATCACTTTAATAGTGGAACGTGTTACTTAACACAAGGCTGCTGCATGCCTAAGTCCAACGCCTGGTGTTGTTTTGGATGATGTTTTAGATAGAGATTTTCTTCATTACTGATGTCTTCTAGTGTTTTTATGACTTTTGGTTTTGATTTTAGTTTGTGTAGTTTGTTTATGGTTGTAAATGAACCGAGTTCCAGCGAGTTATCTCTAACTCGTGCTCAGCTCATTTAGTAAATGAGTGAGTCAACTCGAGTTCGGATATCAATAACGAGCTGTAATGCTAACTCGAGTTCAGCTCATTACCAATTCGGGTTGGCTCCCAACTCGTTTGATCAGTCATTTTTTTTTTAATTATAGTTATCTAAACAGAAAAAAAATTTTAATGATTTAATAATAGTTTTATATAAACACAAACAATCCAAACATAAATAATAAGATAACTTATAACAAAATAAAATATCCAAATAACAACTTAGGAGTCATTTAGAAGGGCATATGATTTATTGTGATGAATTTTGTGTAACTTGAGTTGTTAATGAGTGAGTTGGAGTATGCTCAAACTTATCTCATTTATTAAATGAGTCAGCCAACTCGAGTTGGAACTGATTCGAGTTGTAAATGAGTGAGTTAAAACGAGCAGTTAGCGAGCGAGTTATGAGTGAGTTACGAATTTGAGTAATTTTGTACAGCCCTAAGTTTGTTAGTATTTTGTGCAGCTAACCGTTAAGTGTGTTATTTTACCTTATTGATATATTGTTTGTTTTGTAACTATAATCGATATACTGATCAAGTTATAAGTTTCGGCTTTATGACCTTATACTTGATGATATGGTTTCTAATAGAAATATGTGAATTTATTTCCACTGTTTTAATTTCAAAAACACACACACACACACACACACAGCTACTTCAAATTTGATTTATTTAATTAATCATACTGATCACATGGAATTATTGATCGGCGAGTGGGACTAAAAGCAAACAAATAATTAAGGAGTATTTATTGGTGCCAGGACCACCGGCGGTGTCATATCAAAAGCCTGAAGGAATTTGGATTTGTTGAAGAATGGGATACTGACAGTCGAATAATCGATCGACAAGTTCGTCATTTCATTTAGGATTCCAGCTGTTCCGATATCGCACTCAATCTCTCTCTTATGTAAACCCCAGAATAATTACATTAATAGCTTATGTATCATTTGTATTTGTTGAAAAAGAAGCGGCACTAAACTATGTGAGTCAGAATCCTCTGAACTCTGAAGATACTTAACTATGGGAGTCAGAATCCTCTGAAGATACTTAACTATGCCAGTCAGAATCCTCTGAAGGTACTTAACTATGCAAGTCAGAATCGTCTGAAGTAACTAAAATTTTGAATTTAGACTATACTCGTTCGATTTGAATCCGAACCAGTCCGATTCGAGGTGATCTCATTAATATATATTTGCTAAAGAAGATCGTATGGTTCGGACTAAACTCAAATTTTTAGTTTACTCAGATGATACAAATTCAAACTATGTATTGCTTTTAGGGGTGTAAATGGTCAGATATGGATATTGGTCAAATCATATTCTTATTTGTTATAATTTTTCGAATACGGATACAGATACAGGTACAGATAGTCTTAGATACGGATATAGATCGGATATTAAACGCTACGGATATCGGACGGATACAGATCGAATGTGAATATAATTCAGATAATTAAAAATAAATTGCTAATGTACATTCTAGTAAATAACAACATTTAAATATAATTTTTTCATTCATAAATTAGATCTAATATTGTTCATAATAAATTTGTTGATTACAAAACAATGTAACATATATCATATTATAAAAAACATTACTCACTAATCATGTCATATAGTATTATATTGTTCATTAAAATATATATGTACAAGCAATTTAATAAATCATTGGTATGAATATGCAATTTAATAAATCAATTTAAGAACATAGAGTATATTTGTTGTGGTTTAGGAGTATAAACGGTCAGATACAGATAATTAAAAATTTAACTGTATTCTTATCCGCTATAATTTTTCAGATATGGAATACGAATGAGATAATTTAAGTAATTTTTTGAATTTGAATTCAGACGAAATCGGACAATATCCAATCGGTTTACACCCCTAATTGTTGTGGTCTATAAAAAAAAAGGAGAACAAAAGAAAAAGGAAGTGCTTGTTATGCATGAATTCATATCACCTAAGGTAATATAATATTTCTATTTAGATTAGGACCGTTGGATCAGAATCTGCACAAAATATTAATTAAATTTCTTACATTTTATTTCGAATCAGATTGATCTGAATTCTGATCGAACGGTCAAAATGTAAACACAAATATTGTGTTAGCTGAGAGGATATGGACTCGTATGAAAAAGCGAGCACAAGATGAGGAGGTTCAGATAGAAAATAAGGAGAGAACCAATGGAATTGGAGGCACAATTATAGAGAGGTGAAAACCGAGGAGGGTTAGGACCATCCGACCATGTGAAAATTAAATGTCCCAGTTCGGTATCTGATTGAATTTAGGCACAAGTTGAACAGTGCGTGCCACGTGTCGATATCTAGGTGGGGGGTCTGTACGGTTAGACAGGGAGGATGCCGACCGCTTCCCAACCCTCGTACTAGGTGGGTCCCAGACGATCGGGATTGGCTGCTAAAAATATGGTATGATATCCGTCCCCACATTGTCTCTCAGTCCGGACTTCGGAAAAGTTGTGATATTTGCTACCGTATCCCAAAACTTGTCCCAATTGTCTCCTCAAAAAAAAAAAAAAAATTGTCTTCACATTTCCTCGGATACATTGATTATGAACCGTATCTATATCAGTCTCTTGTATGTTAAAGGTCATCTACCTGCTAAAAAGCTTCTTATTTGTTAATGGGATTGTTTGGATAAGGTAACATAATATTTCTCTTTAGATTTGGATTACATTGATTTAGATTTCGATCGAAGCTGCATATTAAAGGGGTCTTGTGCATTTTATTTCGAATTAAATTGGTTTGAATTATAATCGAATAGCTCAGATCTAAATGAAATATTTTGTAACCTCAGTGGATATATACTCCTCTTATTGCAAGTAAAGGTGACGAAGCTTGAACAATGTCTTTCAGATGTTTTGTTTCAAATTTCTCAACTATCAGCTTGAATGTACATTTAGAAAGTTTAGCGGCGAGGATTGATTCAATATATATAATTTAATATAGAGCGAGGTTATGGTAATATACATAAAAAGGATCGACTCTTGCCATGAATTAATATTTCTATTTTAATATTCAAAGAGTCGCAGGCCTTCAACACGATCTTCATGCAAACATTTATTTCGAGATCAAAATTAATTTATATGTTTTTAGATTTATTTTACTATTTTTTAAAAATAATTGCTTTTGGATGTTTTCAAAATTTTAAATTAAGTGATTTTCTATCTATATAAAAAAATAGTAAAAGACTTTAGAATATAAAATTTAGTTCCAAAGTAATTTTTCATATTAAGAACATATTTAACTGTTCATATCAACTTGTTGAATTTTAAAATGAAAATGTAAATCCATAGCAATGGTCGATATGTAATATGCATATTACTATAGCCTTATTTATTTAATATATATAACAATTTTATAAATACTTATGTTCTTATTAACGGATACACATCACAAACATTTAAAAGACTACATAACTCATGTTTTTTTTTCTAGTTACACCCTTTATTTAATAGATACACTCATCACTTCTTAACTTCAAGTATGGAGAAACACAATAACCTTACAAATACATAAACATTGATGAGTTGTGAATATAAATTATAGAAATTAGATAAAAATTAAAGTTTTAGTCGGAATAAACAAAAAAAAAATGTAGTATGTGAACTAATTAAAATGCTTACAAACGTCTGAACTAACTAATTATCAAATTTAATATATGATAACATCTCCATACACCCAAAATGAAAAATAATTTTATTTGTCTTTTTCGGAGAGGAACATATATATTCTTTGGTTAGCTGTAACGTGAGCACATATCTTCTTCCAATTAATAATATCCAAAGTGGAAAATAAAATATTTTAATTTCTCGTACCAAATCACTTTAAAGTGAGAAAAACCCGTGGGGTAGTACCAGTTCCTTGAAAGGGTATGCAACATCCGTAGCTTCATAACAGTACCAACTATACATTCATTAATAGCGCCTGTTTTCAGATCCACCTCCGATATCTATCTGTACAGAGACTCCATAATTTATGTTTTATTCGTGGGGCGAGTTATGGACGCACTGTACTTGACTCGGCACAGGAAATCACAAGATTGTAGCCATTACAGAATGAAAAGTAACATGGGTGGAAAAAAAAGGAATGGATGCTCTTTTTTACTTTTTCCAAAATAATCCATTCCTTGATAGTTGATGCTATCTTTTTCTCTCTGTGCGCAATGTTCATTATGCCATCCAAATAATAATGAGATTTGTTTGTTAATTTTTCCTTAAATTTGTTTACTTGAATTGGAATGGAATAAAAATGTGGAAAATGGCGGTCCTTTTCAGCTCCGGCCCCATGGTTTTATTTCTAAAATTTCTCCGCCAGGGAGGAACGAATAAGGAAAGAAAACCAATTCTGGCCATCCAAGTCGCCTCTCTCATTTCCTCTGCTCTTCCAAATAAAAGGGGTCCTTGTTTAGGAAAAAACAAAGACCCCACTTTGTCCTCCCCATTTTTCCCATTTTTGGTTAGTTCGTTTGCTTCCTAATAAAACAAGATCTAGCTAGCTAACCCCCTTATCTTTCCCCTTACCTTTTTTTTTTTTTGTTCTGTTTCTACTATTGCCCTTTTAGGGTAATCAAGTAACTGGTGGAGGTTGAGCAAGGGATCGAGGTAGAGTAGAAATGGTGAGAGGAAAGACTGAGATGAAGCGGATCGAGAACCCGACAAGCCGTCAAGTCACCTTCTCCAAGCGGCGAAGTGGGCTTCTCAAGAAGGCGTTTGAGTTGTCTGTGCTATGCGAGGCCGAAGTCGGACTAATTGTTTTTTCTCCCCGGGGAAAGCTCTACGAGTTCTCAAGCACCAGGTACTGATCACTCTTCCTCTTAATTAATTAATTAATTAATTAATTTCTCTTTTGTTCTATGCTTCTTAATTTGATGCTAGCTAGATATTTTTTATTGAGTTGTTTTCTTTTTTACTGTGTTATTTTGGTTCAACTGAGATCCGTTCAATTTTTGCAACATCAATTCCAGTTCAGTTTGAGTGCTACTTCTTTGATTTCTTCGTTTTAAAGTTCCTCTTGACGTTCTTGGAGAACTTGTAACAGTTGAACAATATTTCTTTTGTATTTCCTTAATAGTATACATATATTTATTTCACTTGTTTTTGTTAGCTTTCTCTTGTTTCCGGATTTTGTTTTTGTAAAATAACAGTAGATAAATTCGGCCGTACCCCGCAAAACTTTTTAAAATTTGGAAAATTTAACGCTGGTGTACTCTCCATTGACTAAGTAAGAATCGTAAAACAATAGTACATATATCCGTACCAACACAACTCTCTTGATTTTGAAAATTTAAGTTTATTGTCTCCTTCCTCTCATGGTGAAAATCGGAAACAGCATATTTGGCGAGAAAGGATCTAAGGCCTAGATTTTTTTTAGCTAGGTTGCTTTGTTTTGGTCACAGACCATGCCTTTTATAGTACAATCTATAGTCTAACCTTAGCTTTTTCTTCCTTTATATCCTAAATAGGAAACGAATTTATTGCTCTATTGTAAGCTCGGTATGACTTTTCAAGACAAACTTCAAATGGAGAACTGCTTATCTGTTCGTCCTGCATGAAATATAGAGATATATATATATAGTACATAAACTGTTTGATTAGACAATAAATTGATCACTTGCTAGCTAGTAACCAGTTGTACTGTATTTACCTATTTTTGCACTGCTAACAAATGTGAACTCCATAGAAGATATGTTTAACTATGAACTTTCAAAGAACACAAAAAGGAAAAAAAAAAAAAAAAGAAGGAAAGATCCGTTCATCTCCATACTTTATTGACATGTAGTTACAATAAATAATCTAAATGATAACAAATGGAGATAACTTAAGAAGATTTAATAACAATTATAAATGGAAACAATTGGAGATGTTTCTAAGAGAATTAGTACCAAAACTACACACAAGTACATCAAATACATCACAAGACTTAGTTTGTAAAAATAGCAACAATGTATTGCATTAAACCATACCACAAAATGATCAAAATATTGTAAATACATTTGAATCTCATCTAGAAACCGAAGGTAGACGAAGGGTGGATTTTTCTAAAAGAGAAAACTAAGAAAATAAATAAATAATAAATACAACATAAGTCAACAACCATATACATTGGCATCATAGTGATAGTGATACTGCGCGCCCACTTAAAGGTTCCTTCTCTAATTTTCTTTTGAGCATGAGATGAGAATTTTAAGGCCTGTATCTAACTTTCAGAGGAGACACTGTTTTGAATCATTATCTATCATATGAAGGTAATTTCGTAGTCATTATACTAGACTGATTCTCCATCCTGCCCCATTTTAAAAAAGAAGTAAATATAGATAATTTTTTGGAAGGTTAGTGGACAGCTTCCGCTAAGGTATATATTGATACTAAAAAAATATATGTACAATTAATGTAGTCATAATTACAAGTTTACAAACCATATATAACAAGTAAATATAAATATTATTATATATCATTACAAATATAAGATGGCATTTTGAAATCTGTGGAAATCAATATATACACAAATAAATGGCAAGTACAAAATGTTGAATCACATGAGATGATATGCCAAGTATATGTGCTGTCTGCTCATGCTATGAATAAAACTTGAATTTGAGACCTAGAATATATATACATATTTTTTTTTATCTAAAAACTTATCAACCCAATTGCTTAAAATAACATATCTCAAAAGAAACTGAAATCATAAATTTAAGAAATTAAAGCAAGTTTCTTAAAAAATATAATTAAATTGGACAAATCAACTTACAAAATTCTTAAGAGTATAATTTTGCTTTGCTAACGTTTTTCGTGGCAACTTATATTCTGGATTCTTTGCAGCAGCTACTACTAGGCACAGACATATATTGAATTATTCCAATATATAGAAAACTAGCAACTATTTATGTTTACTATGTTGACTTCCATTTTCAAAATAGGGCCATTTCCAATTAATAGCACACTTTTGCTTTCTTTATTCTAGATACGGTTGTCACAGATCACAAATTTTTTTTTTTTTAAAGGTTGCTTATTTATTAAAATTCAAACAAAACAATCAGTACTTTGAATTATAAATATGCTTTATTGCTTTAAGAAAATTTAGAGATATTTCTAGAGGGTTTCAATAATGTATTTCTTTAACATTGGCCTACAAATTAGAAAAAATGTACATTTTTTGCGAAAAGAGTGTAGAGTAGCAAAAGGCAACATAAGACAAAGTATAATAACATGTCTGTTGAATGTTAGTACAAACTTGATACCAAAAAAATGTTACTTTCTTGCTTTCTCGGCAAATCTAGATCTTACGTTGGCTTGAAATTATGGAGTGTACGTATAAAGAATATATATTTAGGCTATAGTTAATTTGAAATGTTTTTATTTTAATTCTGTGTTTGTGCAGATAATTAACGATTTATTGTTATTGGTCTAAGGGACGCAATGGATTTTTAGGACAATGCTACCATGAGTTAATATTTACATTTCTATCCTTTTTATAGTTCTTGTTGAAATTATTAATTAACAGCACCAAAATTATATTTCGGAAGAATGCCCAAATATATTCTATAAATTTCAAGAATCCTCTTTAACCGACTAATATGGTCGGTGATAAAATGAAGTTGTTAGAAATTACTTGTCTATTAATCTTAGAAGCCTCTACATATATATATTGTATCATGTATTTGTTGTCCACATGCAAAGTCAAAGTCGGTAATAATATTCTTAGAAATAATAGGAATAATTTAAAGTTTCTTATAACAGACATAGGAGTATAAATAGATGAGAGGGTCATGTAGTGATGTGTGTAAAGAAGAAATCTAATTGTGTACTACAAATTCTTGTACTCTCCTTTGAATATAAGAGAAGTTAATTAATAGTTTGCTCCTCTCTTTTAAAATTTCCACAATCCAATCATCATTTTCAACATTTAGTATTAGAGCTTTAGGTTTGAATATCAAATTAGTGAAGTAGACAAGGACGTTCGTGTAATATAAGAAGCATCTTAAGATGATGTCTCAAGGTATTAACATAACTATAGTGCAGTCAATGGTTGCTGTATTTATAGGAGAATATATCATGTGGAATATCAAGATGCGGATACTAGTACTCTTGCAGAAATTGTGGATGTTGTTGAACAAGATTTTACGACACCAACGGGAGCATTGACACGAGAGCAAAAACAACAGCAAATAAAGGTTGCCAAGGTCCTGTTTCTAATTCAACAGGTATTCCTAAGAGTCTATTTTCACGAATAAGTGGAGCGACTACATCCAAGAAGGCATGGGAGACTTTGAGAGAGAAGTTTGAAGGCTCCGAGAGAGTGAAAGCGATGAAATTGCAAATGCTAAGAACACAATTTCAAAACCTCAAAATGAAGGAGTCGGAGAAGATCAAAGAATACTTCTCGCGAGTTGTCGAAAATGTGAAACAGATGCAGACGTTGAAGGGATTTTAGGTTGGCTTAAAAAATAATTTCAAAAACTTCTAAAGCAACCAAGGACCGAATCTTATTTAGATGTATCTAAACCTACTCTAAAATATATAGTAACTAGAGATTTCATACCTCCTTTGATATCATAATTAAAGGTGAAGAACCGCCAATGGATTAGTCAGTCTTCTTGTTTCTTAATCTACCTCCAAGCAATAAATAGATGATGCCTCTCTTAGTATCCACCTACAATTAATTAGAAAAACAAATTTCTCCTTGCTAGAGAGTACTATTTGTTGCTGTTTCTTAATCAAGGTTTCTACCCTTCAATAAAACACTTTTTATTATAGTAGAAATTGTACTCAACACATGAGAAATATGTGGATTAAGAGGAGAAAAAATTTCAGCAACTTGGAGAGGAAGACAAAAACTTTCTGCACAATTGGAGAGAGAAGAATTAGTATTTAAGGAACATCTTTAGGGTTTTCCACTAATTAAGAAAGGCTAGAATGTTCCTAAACTAATTGTATTAATCTCTATTTTCTCCATTTCTTTTTAATTTCGAATTTAAAGGAACTTATTCAAAATTAATCCAATTAATTGCATGTTGCATCATATGCATTATATAATTATTTTAATAATAAAATATATTTCTCATGTTTTTGTTCATAATAAAATTATATGACATGTCAACACATGATATAATTTATTTTTGACTAAGGTTTACATCTCTATGACATTTATTTTAGTATCATATGATGAATAGAATAAATTATATTATAACTATTATAATTAATTATTCGACCATCATATTCATATCACATATGACATAGTAAGGTCTTGTTCGGGTGTGGTGGACCTTTTTATTGTTTATGTGGGAAAAAAAATTCATTCAGACTGAATTTTTTTTTCCCACGTGAACAGTAAAAATCAGTTCAAAACTTTTTGAATCTCATTCCTATACATCTGCCGAACATGGCCTAAAATAATTTATCTAATTAAGATCCTATTTTGGTGTGGCCCAAGTGGATCTATGTCATGTTGGCAATATAATTAAAACTATTTTAATTATATAAATCATAAGCAGCATCTAACAATACATTGTGATTACCCTATTTACACAAATGATATGTACAATACAATACCACAATCCAATATAAAATAAATGTATATTCGTGTTAATTCTTATATTTCATAATATCATGAGTAAATTAAAGGTAGGAATGTGTTATCCTTTAGAATTTTATTTGTTTCTTGATTTAAAGCATATTGCTTATGATTAACTCTTACACCATGTTTGGATGGAGAGTAGAGGGAGGGAGGGAATGGAAAGGAATACAAACTTTCCGTTAAATCGTGTTTGGTTGATAAAATTATGTTGGAGATGAAAGGTTTAATCTTATATCATTATAATTAATAGAATTGGTTTCTCTCCTAAATTGGGGTGTAACAGATGGAAATAAATTTTGTTAAAAATATTTTTAGAAAAAATAAACAAATGCTCAATCCTATATCTTACATATATAATTCTCATACAAGATTTTTTTTTCAAATCTAAAATAGTTACCGAATTTCTCATTAACTTCCTAAATTTTAATTAACCAAACAAGAAATTAGACGGAAAGAAAAGTTAAATTTATTCTCTCATTAATCATCCAAACACGAAAAAGTTAAGTATATTAATCTTCCTTTCTATTCCATTCCATTCCATTCCTTTCCCTACTTTCCATCCAAACAGGGTGTTAATCATATAGCATGCATACAATCATATTTCATCAAGGGGTCCGGTGATATCATCACTCATCAAACATGAGAGACAATAGTAATCTTGATGAACAACTTACCTCCGCACAAGTCATGCATATTAAAATATCATCTGTATAATTATCGGTTAAGGCTAGCTGTTTGCACAAAAGTATGCTATACACAAAGTTTCAGGTACAGTGAGCTATACCCTTTTAAACCGTGATTTAGCTTTCGAATTAGGTTGCAAGTGCATAACTTTCGTTCAAGAGTATAATCAGGTATCAATCCTCAGGGACGATTTAGTTCAACTCTGAACTTTTGCCTGCCTCAATTAGGTACTAGATTTTCAGAAAAGATTGATTTGATTTGTTTAAGTTCCTAAGTTCAATAACAGAAAAGGAAAACAATTAAACGTTTGGTTTTACTTTGATTTTAAAATAAAGTTTTGAGGGTTTTCAGATTTCATCTTCAATTCTGCCTCTTTAGACCTTCACACGACTCGCGTGCTCTCGCACGCGACCCTAGTGACGTGATCCGCGTGGTGCTCGAGTGAATGCAGCATTTGATCTGTTTCTGAGTTATCTGCTTGTGTAAGGATCTGTTGACCGTACCTAATATTCATAAACCTCAACTCTCGTTTATCGACTTAATGAACCTAGTAAGGATGTGTAATTTCACCTTCTTAGATCTTCAATCTCAAACTCTCGTTTATTAGTGTTCAACCTAAGTCAATTGTCTGGTTTGCTAAAGATATCCACTATCTCTCAATAAATGAAAATTTCACCTCTCAGTTACTATTGATCTCACCTCTCGGATCTAAGATCTACCTCAACTACTTGATCTAATTGCAAGAAATATCAATGTCAAAATACTAGAAGAGATGCAAGAAACATTCAACAGTAGACATCAAAATTCATTTACACAATCACAATCAAGTAATGGAAGAATAATACTCAGACAATCGAGTAAAACTAATATACACTTAAGTGTACCGTACACTTAACTCTAGGACCATACGATTTTTTTAAAAGTCGTGTAGATTCTTCAAAAGTCGTGCAGCGAGAATCTCAAAGCTAATCCTAGGGTTCTAGGGTTAAGTGTATGGTTCAATCGGTACACTCAAGTGTATATTAGATTGACTCCAGACAATCAAATACAAGAAAAACTCAAATTCAAGTTCAATGCATACAAACAGAATTACATCAACCCTAGAAACAAGAAATATCTACTCAAGCATCATAAAAAAAGAGATAAGAGAAGAAATCATGATAAAACCGAATGAAGAAATGGATCTAGCAAGAATTTTCCAATCTTCCCTCCTCAGCTTCTCCTCTTTCTTGAGCAACACCTCAAAGGCCTTGAGGTTTGAATTCTTCAATTTTCTGAACACCCCCTCCAGTGGCAGAGGGTGGTCTATTTATAGCTTTCCCAAAACGAATACTTCAAATTTGGGCCTTCACTGGGCTTCATTGGGCCTCCGCTGTCTGCTCTGGGAACATGTTCTAAACACATGTTTTGGTATTCAAATTAGTCAGAACCATAGATCAAATATGGGAACATCACTAGCGTTGGACAATACTTACAACATACACTTCTCATGTAGGAAAGATGAACATCTCATACTTTAGAATTCAACACATATGAAACAATTGATGACACATAACACAATCCATTCAATGTTTCATTTAGGGTCAAGTCTAATGTCATGTTCTCCATCATGCATTTATGTGATTTAATTGGTAACCCCTTACCTATGATTTGTAGAACATAACTATCATTTAACTCACATACAAACCTGTTATAACCAATTAGTGTTCCATGCTAATTGCTAAGATTAAAAACTATTTTTAGAGTAATTATCATCTTAATTATAGAGTTCTACAATTCAAGTCATCAATTCAAATAATCTATAATATGACAAATACTCAAGGAACAAAATAATATAAATCATGAACAAAATATAAAAACTATCATATGATTGGGAAAATTTTAATTAGCCTCACCGATAAGTTTGATTATATCATTACTACGATAGAAGAATCGAAAGTTCTATCGATACTTTCGATTCAACAAGTGATGAGCTCTTTGGAGTCACACGAAGAGAGAAAACTCCAATGCGAAGAAAATTTGTAGAAGATGTATTCCACTCCAAGTTGAGCTTCAAACCTTAATATAACCCCACGAGTCAACAAAATAACCAGAAGAAGGCGGCCTGTGACAAGATGCAGAAAAGCAGCCGGTGCAGAAGGAGAAAGCACCAGGTTCGAGTTATTCAAATTTATGGTGCGATATACACAAAATGTCGAACTATAGTACATCTGAATGTTGGTGAATAAAGAAATGCTACATATGCAAGAAGATCGGCCACATAGCACAAATGTGCAGATAAAAAATTAACGACCGAGCAAATTTTATAGAACAAAATGAGAGCCACGAAAGTATTTTCTATGCATAACACTCAGCCAAAGAAGAAAAAGGCGATATCTGGTTCCTTGAAGGTGGTTGCACAAATCACATGACCGAAAACTGTAAATTATTTCATCACATCGATATTTCGTATGAGACAAAGGTACGTATGAGAAATGACTCAATTGTTCAAGCTAAAAGCAAAGGAAGTATTGATGTACAAACCAAGGTGGGTTTAAAATTTATTCCAAATGTACTACTGATTTTGGACCTAAAACAAAATCTGTTGAGTATGAGGCAATTAGTACAAAACAGATATGTAGTTAATTTTGAAGATGGACAATGCAAAATTTTTGACTGAAGAAATAAAAATCAAATGATAGCAAGAATACCAATGAAGAAGTCTAGAAGTTTTCCACTCCACATAAACTATGCTTCGCATTAGGCACTAATAAATGAGGTGATCGACCCACAAGAGCAAGTTGGAACACAGTGCCAAGACAGATCGAGTTCAAGCACTTCAAGTCTAGGTTCAAGACCAAGTGCTAATCCAAGAGATAGAATAGGGGTGTTCATCGGTTTGGTTTGGTTATAATTTCGTTTCAAAAAAGAATCGAACAGAACTGAACTGATTTCGTATTGCAAACAAATCGAACTAAAGTTTTATTTCAGTTTGTTCGATTCAAGCCGAAATATATTAATTTTTATTTAAAATAATTGATTTATGATAAACCGAAGTATATTAAGAAATAAACTGGGGCTATTAAGAAATAAATTGGATATTAAGAAATAAATTGAAGTATTTAGAGCAATTGATTAACAAATAAATCGGGATATTAAGAAATAAACCGGGGCAGTCCAAATCAAATTCAAAACATATAAAAGTTTGATCGGTTCAGTTATTTTGATTGTGAAAATTTTCAAACCGAACCGAAATTATATTCGGTCTAAAAAGCAAACCAAATCAAATCATTAAACTGAAAAAACTGAACTGTTTGGTCCAAATTAATTCGGTTCAGTTCAAAACTGACTAAACTGGACCCAATGAACACCCCTAGAAAAGATTCAACTATATTAGAGTCATCCCCCAAGCAAGTAAGATCTTTATCTGAAATTTACGAGTCATCCAATTTCTCAATGGTCGAACCTTAGCTTTGAAGAGTCCGAGAAGCATGAAAATTTGAAGAAGAAAAAGACTCGAAAGCTTGTAGATTGATCAAAAGATTGTGAAGTCATTGATGATAAATGCATCTACAAGACAAAGTTAAATCCTCGCGGCGAAGTTAAAATCTACAACACGAGATTGATGACAAGAAGCTTCAAACAAAAATCCGGCATTTACTATTGTTAGACATGCTTCGATGAGAAGGCTAGAGAAGTGGCGATCATATCTATATAGCGTTAAATCAACAATTCTAGACACGAAATTTCAGATCAAGGTAGAGAGAATAAAGAATTCAAAAAATCAATCAACAAATTTAAATTTGAAGTGATTCAAGTTGGTATTGAGAGGGAGTATTGAAATTCATAGCACTAAAGACCCAAGGCTAAAATTCCTTCTAGAATATTCAAGAGATATATAAGAGGTTCATAAAGTAAGTAAAAATAAGATTGTTTTAGTAGTTTCTATATTTTTGTCTATTTTGTATAATCTAGAGAATTGTGTAAACCGACAGTATAAAGTCGGTAATAGAAAAATTAGATTCTAGAATATTCAACTACCAATGACATGTAGTATAGTATAAATAGAATGTTGAGCTTATAGCTTGAGTGTGGTGAATCAGAGAGTATATAGTGAGGCGTGAGTGATTGAGAAAATATATCGGTCTTGTAAAATATTGTATACTCCATTAAATAAAAGAAATCAAGCTATGTAAACTCCTCTCTTATAATTATACAATCTGATTTCAATTTCCAACAGTTCTATCTATGCACACAAGTTTAGAACTTGGTAAGGTATCTTGGGTGCACTTGCATGAATCATTGATATATTTGTTGATGTTGGAACTTCATATCTTTAATGGAAATAATAATTCAGGAATTTTTTTTTTTCTCATGAAAGTCTCCCCACTCCTAGAAAGAGAGAGGAAATAGGGCAGTAACACAATTAGCTAGAAAAAAAATTTAGAACTGTGGCTACTCAATGATTGAGAGTTCGGGTCCATCTCACAATTTGCAGTCTTTGCACAAATTTCAAAGGAAGAGAGAGAGAATGCCTAATTTTCATAAAAAAAAAAAATGGAAGAGAGATAAACAAACAAATGGAGGATGAGGTATCAATAAGATTTCCTCAGTGAATGTACTATTTGCCACAATAATTTTTTCCATGGATGAAGATAACTGCAAAATTAGAATTACCCATAAAATTCCCTTTTGGTGATACTTGAAGTACTCTTGGTATGGCATGCTTATGTTATAACTCCTTGATTTGATTCAATTCAGTTAAGAGTTGTTGCCATGCAAGTCCCAATACCCCTTGTCGCAACAATACTCTTTCCATAAAAAAAATATAAATATGAGGATTACGTGTAGATTAGAACATCAAAAATATTGTTGAGTTATGAATTAGGAATTAAAGATATGAGTACGTGTTTAATTAAAACATGCATAGTTAATTAACTGTTGTTATTCAGTTTCTTTCTTGAGCAAGGCTACCATGCTTTGCAAATTAAAGTGGGTGTTTTAATTTGTGATCATATCTCTAGTTTTAAAGTTCAAAACGTCGATTCGAACTGTTCAAGTTGATATCCATGTTAAATTGTACTTGGAGACCAAATTTTATATTTTTTTGAAATTTTTTTATTATTGTTTTAGAATTTTTCAAATTCAGTGTTTTTGATGGTCCAGAATTTTCTAAAAAACACTGATTTTAAAAAATTCTAAAACAATAGTAAAAAAATTTTCAAAAAATATAAAATTTGGTCTCCAAGCATAATTTAATATAGATATCAAATTGAATAGTTCAGATCGACGTTTTGAACTCTGAAACTAGAGATATGATCACAAATTAAAACACCCACTTTAATTTGCAAAACATGATAGCCTTATTCTTCTTTCTTTATGTACAAATTTCTAGAGTTTTTATTTGATGTTTTAAGGCAATAACACAGATGTAATATGCAATTATGTTATAGGGAATATTAATAAAATTCTAAAAAATTTAAGTTCCTAGTTATCTTCTTTCTCTCTTCATTTGTTGAAAATCAGACCACCATAACTTCAAACAAATATATCACCAGATACTTTCATGGCATACTAAAAGACTGTTTATATTTGAAACGGTAGTACCAAAAACTTGAGAACAATCTCCGGACAATCCCAAGCACATTTGGCAAAAAGAAAAAGAAAAATTCAAGCACAAAATCAAGTTTTAGGGAAGTCCCTAAAATCACAAAATGTAGCCAAACATCCTTATTGAGGAAACCATAATTGGTTATACCTGAAAAAACATAATAAGTTTTGTTTCCACTCATCTTGAGCAATATTGATTGCATATTTTTGTGTGCTGTACACATTATTTATTGCAGCTTGTGTTTTAGGTTGCTATTTATCTGACTTCGATTTATTTATTTATTTCCTTCTTAGCATGCCAAAGACAATTGAGAGGTACAGAAGTCACTCTAAGGAGAGTTCCAACCATCATAAAAGAGCTACAGAACAAAATGTACAGGTACTATTCCTTAAACTATAGATACCTTGCTTTTACTCAACAAATAATATATTGCATGCATAATAAGTAAAACAGATTAATTTTCATTTGAAGTCAATTAATGGCAAACCAACATAAACACAACTTTTTTATGGAAATAAAACTCTCATGAATTTGAAGTCAATTAATACAACTTATATTATAGAAACGATAATAAACCTTGATTACACATGAACCTCTCATATATTTTACAAGCCAAATGCAATTATAAAATTTTAAATTTCCTCAAAAAAAAAAATTATTTAAATTTTCATTGAACTCATTTTTGTGTAAACACTTCATGTCAAAGGCTTCGGTACCAAATCGTTCAAATTTGAAACTAAGGTCTTTTTAAGTTCCAAATAGCAAATTAATAGATGGATATGTGATACGTAACATGCTTTGCACCATAGCACACAAGTAGTTATATTGCACTAAATTTAATAATTTATATTTATGCCAACATATATCAGCATTTTTTAATCTTTTTTTGCATATCCACTAAATTTACCACTCATAATATAGAGGAATTCCAATACCTCAAATCTTTCATACCTCATAATTTATATATTTGTTTTTATAGTCCAAATTGTCGATTTGAACCGCTTAATATGATATCCATACTAAAATATATTTGGGAAAGAAACTTTATAATTTTTGAAATTTTTTTACTATTTTTTAAGATTGGTAGAAAATTACTGTTTTTGAATGGTCCAAAAGCAATGATTTTGTACTTATCTTAAAAAATAGTAAATTTTTTTCAAAAATTATAAAATTTCATCTTTATACATATTTTGTTATGAATATCATATTAAGCGGTTTGAATCGACAGTTTAGACTTTAGAAACAAAGATATAAAATATGAGGTATGAAAAACATGAGGTATTGGAACTCTCCTCCGTAATATATTGCAAGTATGTAATTGATATAATATGTAGAACACATTCAGTTCTTTGATTTTCTATTGTAAGCTCATATTCAAAAGTTGTCACTCTTTCACACCCAAATTCTTTGACAGTAGATCCCCCTCCTATTTAATAGGATTTGTGTAATCCATTTTAAAACCCAAATAATTAGACTCTTTTATGCATAAAAGCAAGGGTCCCTAATTTCAATAAAACTGTAATAAGATTTATAGCAGTTATGGATTAATTTTATTAGTTTGTAATGAACATAACCCCAGATTGGAAATCTATTTGCAATGAAAACCAATCATAACAACAATAGAAGCCTTGATTGCAATCATAACAGCATGGATTTATTACAATTGGGTCAATATTCTGTTTTTAATTTCAATTTTAAAACTAAAAGTAATAATATATATTAACTTGTAACATCAAGACTTTAAGTGATCACATAAAACAGCATAGTTATAAAGATAGAGAAGCTAAATTACACAAATGTTTCTGAAAGTGAAAGGAAAAGAAGATCTTGCTAATTTCTGCATATTGCATTTGCCATGGCTTCATATTTGTCCTTATATATAGAGAGAAATAGGCTACCATGCTTTGTAAATTAAAATGAATGTTTTAATTTACTCTCATATCTCTAGTTTTAAAGTTCAAATAGTCAATCGAACTTCTCAACATGTTCTTCATATTGAAATGTGCTTGGGACTAAATTTTACATTTTTTGGAAATATTTTACTAATTTTTTAGAATTTTTCAAAATCAGCGTTTTTCATTAAATAAAAAAATAAAATAAAAATTCAGAAAAACACTGATTTTGAAAAATTCTAAAAAAATAGTGAAAAGTTTCCAAAAAATGTAAAATTTGGTCCACAAGCACATTTTAATATGAAGAACATGTTGAGAAGTTCGATTGACTATTTGAACTCTAAAACTAGAGATATGAGAATAAATTAAAATACCCACTTTAATTTACAAAGCATAATAGCCTATTGCGCGCTCTCTCTCTCTCTATATATATATATAAGTTGTGATTTTTACTCTTTTCATCAGAGAAAACCACAATGGGAAGTCTTACATAAGTGTTGAATAGCTGATGTGGTGTGACTATATTTGGAGGAAAATGTCGCGACCTTTTATTTAAAACTTTAGATAAGAAACTCCAAACATAAATGTGACAACCACACATCCTCAATTATGTGCATTGTATCAATAAAAAAAGATAATCATCAGCAACATTACCAATCAATATCAAATTATCAATAATTATATTGGAGGTATTATGCAATGAAATGCTTCTGGGAATCATATAACTCCTTGCTTTACTTCCAATCTGACCAAGAAATGTGTTTTTAACTTTTCATGAGGGCATATCATTGTGGCCGGGAGAAGGGCAACCACTCAAGAGGGTAACTAATGCATGATTAAATGGCAAATCAAATTCATGCTCACTCGAGAGCATGCATTACAAAATGAAAAACACTCATTATCTAATTCGGCTATTATTTTATTTTTTTTTGAAATTGCTTGGCAGTGGCTACCTAATTCAACAATTACCGCCTGATTATAAATAGTATCTATCTTTTCCCATTCCAACAAAATTCACCAAGGGACGATTAGCAAGTTCCAGAACTTAGAGCCTTCATGATACAAATCAGGAACTCAATCATTATAGAGAAAACAAGGAAAAATAGATTATTCATGACACTAAGACTTAGATATGTCTGTAATCATAATTTCTTGACTATTAGCAAGGGAAAATTTAAGTACCAAGTTTCTCACAAGTATGATATATACAATCCTATAAGCCTAGTCTATTATCCCCAGGATAGTGATAATATGTTGTGTTTTTGGTGGTGAAGTGCTGTTTATTTTGAATATATGTTTTCAAGTAATTAATTATTCATAGTACTTGATGAATGAATTTAAAAAGGATTCAAGGACTTATCAATAGGCATAATTCTGAGTGCATCTAAGACAGTTGGCAGTGATGTTATGTCCGGGTTGAGATGGGGGCGGTAGCATAGTTAGCTAGGAGAAAAAGTCCTAGAAGTCCTAGAGATGGGGGCGGTAGCACAGTTCGAGCCCCTCTCACAACTCTGTAGCTTCTGCGAAGCTTTAAAAAAAAAAAGATGTTGTGTCCGCGTTAGTGATCATATGTAGTGCTTTTGGTGGTGTGTTGTTTATTTTGAATATATGTTTCAAGTAATTTTTATGACATTGACATTTTAATACTTCATTAATTAATTTAAAATTATTTAAGGATTTATTATCAATGGACATGTGGTTCCAATACCTCACCAAAGAGCTATTATGGTATCGATTTAAAACTAGATGCCATTACATTGTAATAATTACTAATTGTAACAAGTAAAATTAGTAAGCAAACTTATATATAGAAACTTTAATCGACTATAAGTCTATAATACAACTTTGGAGGAATGTGATTACATGAAGAGAGGAAGGGGAAAAAAGTTATATTATTTCAATTTGGCTGAAGTGAAGTGGGAATAGCACAAACATTGGCATTCAAGCTTGTGCATGGGATAAATGTAAAAAAGTATAATTTTTGTCTGTCTTCACCTTTTGAGGGGAAGAAGGCCACTTATACAAAGAAAGTGCTTCGCATTTTCTCTTTAACTCTCTGCCTATTTGTTTAAAGTTCCAATCAAATACAATGAAGGATCATGTCTCTCAGTCTCTACTTTTCTCTGAAACTATAAATAAAACTAGTAGTAGTTTTGGGCGGATCTTAGTGGAATCAATGTCCTTTATTTATTTTTCTCACATGAAGCACTTCTTATAGACTTGTTTTGTTGAATATTATTTTCATGAAGATATGTTTTAATTATCTCCATATAAAGTTTAACAATATCCCACTGTTGGTCCAAATTGTTAAATTTATAGTATTACATTGGAGTTGGGTGTTTATTGTTCATATTCTCTGGCTTTGCCATGTCAGCCTAGTGATGACCAACTGCAAGATGAAAATACTTGGTACTTAATTTTATTTTATTAATGTTAATAACATTGTAATGATAATGATAAATAATGCAGTAAATTACATTATAATCATTCTTATGCTTCAAAATTATGTCGAGGAGCATTTTGGTCTTTTACAAACATTAGAATAGTTTGACAAACTTTTTGATACTGTTCTTCAAATCTTGCAGGAATACCCTTTATCGTAGTGTTGAATAGTACTGCTGATGCATTCAAAATTGAACTGATGTATAGTTGCCAAATGAGGAATAATTTACATAAGAGTAGATTGCCCATTACTGCCATTGCATAGGAATTAGGAAATATAAATGCAGCTTAATTAAATTTATAAATGTTATCTGCACTGTAGCAACTAAAGTTTGAAACCACTGCCCTACAAAAGAAGATAGAATTTCTTGAAGCCCAGAGAAAGTAAGATCACACTCTTATTTTCTTTTTATATTATATTAGAGGTTTATTTCATTGCTCCATTAATGCTTTCTCTTTCCTGTAGAAAATATCTAGCTGAGAACCTGGAATCATGTTCAGTTGAAGAATTGCAGCAAATGGAAGCAAAAATTGATCAAAGCCTACAAAAAGTCAGAGGAAAGAAGGTATAAATTTGTTATGAAATATTTTAATTTCTGGTAACATCTTGAGTTAAAAGTATCTGACATCTGTTGTACCACTCAAAATTACCAGAACCAACTGTTTGAGGATCAGATTGCAATACTACAAGAGAAGGTATGCTATAAATTCTCCTTTGTGAGTTATTTAAAAAATTTGGCACTTAAATAATGATACGAGCTATCAATTATTCAACTTCAGCAAACAGGTCTTCTTAGAGAAAATGGAGTGTTACGTCAGAAGGTCGAGGACCAGGTAATTGATATTTTTTCATCTTCTCTTGATTTATTATCTCCTATAAGTAAAATTTGTCGACACATTAATTGAATAGTGCAAGTTTTCCCATACAACTGATGCAAAAAAAGGAAGTGAGCAATTACAATTTGGGTTCAACGAAAGATGATTTTTTAATTTTGGTCCTAACTAGTTTATACTATTTTTATTTCCTGTGTAATAGAAATTCAGCAAAAACAACTGATGTATTAAACCTTTTGTCACATGTTACACAATAAGCAAATGGGAACTAAGGTAAAAAGATATATGTGATTTTGTGACCCAATGATACAATAAACAATGCCTAAAGGACATACCAACCGGTAGTGGCATTACATTTTTACACCAGCCCTGCAACTATCTACCTTTAGCACTAAGGTACAAACTATAAAATTAACCCTCATTTGATTTCTGGGGAGAAATTAAAAGCTGTCCATGAGTAAACTGATTAATATATACATTGAATGAAAAATTTAGACCAACTAAAACATGATTTCTAATAACAATGGAAAGAGATGCTATTAGTTTTGCAATGATGTAGTGTAATGCAAAACAGACTAGAGAACAGACAGTTCCTGTGGCTGAAGGCATGCCAAGCAATGAAGAAGCGCAAAAAATCGAGGTAGAGACGGAGTTGCACATCGGGTGGCCACCTGTCAGAACCGCAGTGGCAAAGAAAGCAACTGAGAAGCACAGTAAATAAATTGAAACAGATGGAAGCAATGTCACAACCTAGTCAAAGGAGCTGACATGCTGTCTATGCTAAGTCATGGTCTATTGACAATTCTTCTTTGTTTTATTGAGAAACAACACAAAATTTAATAATATTGTTCATATAATTGAAAAAAGGCTTGTAATAAAGCTGGATTATAATCTATTATATCTGAAACCAGATTTGAAAAGTAATTAAAAATGGCTATAAGTGGATGAATGCAAAAGGCCCCCACTTGTTGACAAAAAATATATAAAAGAGCGAGGCTACAGTACTTTGCAATGTGTAGATTGGTATTCGCGCTATGAATTCGTTTTCAAAGTCACAATAGTTGATCCAAACCATTCAACTAGATTACCATATGCAAATGTGCATGGAGGCCAAATTTTACATATTTTAGAATTTTTTTTTACTTATTTTTTAGATAGGTAGATCTGATATAACGATTCTGAACCATTTGAAAGTAGTGATTTTGCTATCTAAGAAAATAGTAAATAAATTTTAAAAAATGTAAATTTTGGTCTCCAAGTACATTTTCATATGGAGATAATATTGAATGATTCAGATCGATTGTTTGAATCTTACAATCAAAATTATAAATCTATAACATGAACCAATCTGCGAATTGCAAAGTATCATAACCTCACTCAATATAAAATATCAAATTTATATAGGTGGACAGGTGGTCTATTATTCAGTAATGGTGTCAAGTACCTGATAGCAAATCTTTAACTTGACAACTGTGTGCAGTGTATCGTAATAAAGCTTTAAGCAGCCATAGTCTCAGTTATACAATAATAAGGTTGTATCCAGACAGTTTAGCGGTAAAATGAGTGAATTGAAGCTGAACCCATTCTAACTTATTTATAGTTTCACACACCTACACAAAAACATACAGATGCATATTGTCTATTAATACACACATTTATATATTTGTGTATATTCTATAAAAAATATATATATACATGAATTGTATTTCTTTGATTTATGATGGAAATATTTTTGTTTAGCATGTAGAGAACATATATTGGATGTTCCTTAACAGTTTTTGGTGGTATTTGAATCATAAAACATGATCATAGTTCACTAAAAACATCAACAGACACAATTACCCCTAAGCAACTTTTTTATCTGACATGTAGGTAGCGTATGTCTTGAAGACTGTTTACACAGTCTAAAATAATTCTCTTTTTCAACTGTAACCCCCAATTACCCCTAAGCAACTTTTCTACTGAAACTAGATATGTAGTTGTTTTAGTTGCATAATTATTTAATTTAGTTTCGAATGCACACTTATTTATATATGCATAAAACTCATCAAGTAGCTGACGTGGTTTAATGGCAATTCATTTAATTTTACATGTACCCGGATAAAATTTACAAGGAAAGAGCGGTGCCTTACTGCCTTTGGACATCTTTATAATCGTGGAACTAACTTTTAGGCGCATGACCAATTGCAAATTTGTAATAGCAAGTTTGTCGGTGTAACTACAATTGCATATGTGGATAAAGAGATGTAATTAAGAAAACAAAGGACGGCGCACTTGTGCGAAGACCAAAAAATTTAGCCATGACTCAGGAGCAGTCCGATGTGCGCGTCTTCTGGATGAGATCAAATCATTTGCCCCCAGAATCACTATTAGTGGGTCCTAAATTTAAAAATTAACAGTGGTCGTTCTCCTTTAAAAGTAACCGGCTCCAGTTGTAGTGATTGAGAGGGCAGGATTTTCTTGCACCCGGAGGCAGGTGATCTGCTTTCCTTCTGGATATCGAATAATATACTGATGATGCAATTGAATGATAAAAGTGGTAGGAGCAACGGCAGTTTCTGTTAGAATAACATTTACAGATAATGAGCAGGCGATCCAAGCAATCGCGGAGAAACTAATAACAAGGGAGTGTGCTCCAGAAGTGCAGCCACAATACAAACAGAGCAAGATTATGGTATGCTGCCATTTATACTGGCATGTGGTTTAGGGTTTACGAACGGTCCTTTTCGTTTCAGTTTGCCTTTTATTTTTTTTTCAATTTTACTTGTTCTTCTTTCTAGCCTTTTTAATTTGTATATAGGGTACGTAGTTGACCTTTTATATTTCTTTTATTATTTATTTATTTTATGAAAAAAGGGGCACAACTTGTGTCTCCATCAATAAAATTTGAAGACTTATCTGAAAAAAAAAAAAAAAAGTAATCAGGGCAATACGGGTTGGGGATCAAAATCAAACATCTGTGGTATATATTTCACCGAGAATTTTTTTCCATAAAAAGTAATAAAAAAGAAGAGAGAAAAATAGAAAGAGTATCTGTGATTTTCTATTGATAGAAAGATCAGTACTTATTCTATTGATGTAAAAGAAGAGAAATGTTCTGATACCCCGAGCCATCATACTCGAGCGCATCTCCCAAGCAGTTTAACAGAAAAAAATTTCAATATTGTCTAACTTTCATTTTCAGCACTAATATCAAAACATTTAAAACTATGTTTATAACATTTTACAATGTTACTCATAAATATGTAAACCTCTGTATGAAAGTATTAAAATTCTAAATCTGCATAATTTTAACTTCTAACTACTTTTGTTTTCAAGCCAAAAACGGAAATAATCCTTTCACCCACTCTTTTTTATTTTTTCTTTGATCATTATAATTTATTTTTCCGATAATTCGTGATGAATTTTATGAATCTAAAAATATAAACGTTTTCTATTCGATTTTAAATCTCAGTCTTCAACCATTAAAATTTTCAAGGCTTTGTACATGAGGTTTATATGCTTTGTAAATGCAGTGTTATTGTTGAGATTTATATGCTTTGAAATGTTATTGTTGATGTTTTAATTATTTGTACATGAGGTTTATATGCTTTGTAAATGAAATGTTATTGTTGAGATTTGTATGCTTTGAAATATTATTGTTGAGGTTTATATGCTTTGTAAATGAGATTTGTAAATGCAGTGTTATTGTTGAGGTTTTTATGTTTTAAAATGTTATTGTTGAGGTTTTAATTATTTGTACATGAGGTTTATATGTTTTATTCTAGAGATTTAAAGTGTTATTAATGAGGTTTATATGCTTGTGAACAGAGATTTAAATTATTTAAGCAAAATTAAAAAAAAAACTGAAAGTCACAAAGATTCAAAGTGGTTAAAAAATTACGACACAAATATAACTCGAAAGTTATTTTTCATGAATCTCATTTGAAAGAGAAAATTGGATAAAAAACGTTTATATTTTTAGATTCGCAAAATTCATCACAGATCGTCAAAAAAATGGATGAGAATTATCAAAGAAAAAATAAAAAGTAGGTAAAAGGAATATTTTCTTTTTGGCTTGAAGATAAAAGTAGTTAGGAGTTAAAACTATACAGATTTAGAATTTTAAATCTTGCAGATAGATGTTTAAATGCTTGTGAGTAGCATTATAAAATGTTATAGATGGAACTTTAAATATTTGAATATTAGTGCTGAAAATGAAAGTTACATAACATTGAAAGCTTTTTCTGTTAAACTACTTGGATGACACATTCGGAGATTTTGTTTGAAGTACAATTATCAGACTTCTTAAAAGAATTCAATACTAGAATCGGTACAAAGTTTATTGAAAACTTTTGAGTGGAGAGGAGAGAGATAGAGAAAAGAGCAAAAAAATAAGAGGAATTTTATTGGAAACTATACTCGGATTGTGGCATTCAAAGAAGAGATGGGTTTATTATATTATTTCTTTTATTTAAAAGGAGTATAAAGGGAGTACAAAGTTTTGATGTATTTTTCACTCACTCACGCCTCACATCTAATCTCTCTGATTCACTTCACACACTCCTTATGTATGCCACCACTGCCTATTTATAATCTTATTACGTCGGCTACTCAACATCTAGATTATTGATGATACAAATATTTAAAACACTATAGAAGTCAATCCCATAACCGACCAGATAAGTCTGTAGAAGTTTCTAGATTACATTTTATTATTTCTAATACAATTCTAAAAGAAATTTTTAGTGAATTCCAACTTGAATAATCTAGAATAGATTATTGGGCTTGAGTCTTCGGTGTTGTTATCTTTAAACAGATTTAAAAAGCAGCTGATTCTATTCCTCTACCATTTATACTGACATGTGATTTAGGGTTTACAGTCCTTTTCGTCTCAGTTTGCCTTTCAATTTTCAAGGAATTTTATGTATATCCCTCAAAAAAATTTAAAATTACGTATTTTCTCCTCCAAATTCAATAATAACATATTTATCCTTCTAAATATTAATAACTCACATTTATCCAATTACTAAATAACTGAACGAATTAAGTTTAATATTTTATAAATTATAATTAATTACAGAATTACTTCCTTATTTTTGTTGGACCGCTCCCATCTGATTTCTGCTAGACCGCTCTCGTGGACGTAGAAGACACTGCCATGGCTGCTATGGTTGAGACGGACCTAATCATTCCCTTATTTCTGCTGGAGCGGATCTCTTTAAAACCAAATTGTCCCCAGGAAACAAGCTAAACCCATCTTGCAATTAAAAAGGTTCCTATGAAATATATTTCGTTGATTCCTTCTATTAGATGATCCAAATTGGAAAATGTAAGTTGATACTTTTCAGGGCCCCAATTTCAGCGCAAATAAATCATCTGAATGTTAGAAGCTCCAAGCTGATATATATCAAAGACGAATGTGCTGACACCGTTTCAATTCCAATCCATAAATAAAGAAAGCTCTCCGCAAAATACAAGTAAGACCAAATCCATCAGTGTCCCCAGAGCAAGAGGAAACAAGGGGATGTGAAGAGAAATCAACAAAGGGAGAGGCAGGAGAGGGAGGAGAAAGAGTGCTATGAGTAGAGATGCGAGGCAAAGATGGAACCTGAGCTGGACGAGGTGTGTGTGTGAGAGAGAGACACACACACACGTTGAAGGGGAGGAGAGGAGGAGGTGATAGAGAAAGAAGAGATCAACTTCATCCATCATGACAGCCATGGTCATCTCTCTTTCCGAAATTTTTGAATATACCATAATTGAAAAAAGAAAAGATAAATCAAACAATTACAATTTTTTAGAAATTCAGAATGTGACACAGTCACATCTTGACAGAGCAGCCCTATTTCAGAGGACCGCATATAGGTGAAGCGGTCTTGAATTGGGATCCGCTTCTAGGGATGAAACTCTCATTTTTTTTCAGAATGTATATTTTTTTTTTTTTAGTTTTCAAAATAATTGTAATTGTATTTTTTTTATGTCTGTTATTTTGAAAAGATTTTATGTTTATTGGAGGAAATATTATGTTCAAAATGTTGTTCCATTTAGATTTTACCGTGACGAAAAAATAACAAATAAAAAAGCAAAATAGTACGATAAATAAACTGTTCCCATCAAGAGAATCATCTGACTCGGCGGCCTGCGCATCCTCTGCATGAATCTCCTCAATCTCCGTCGATTGCTAGACTGTAAGACCAAATACTACTGTCTATCCAGACTCAATTGGCATTCTCCGCCATCAATCAATGAGCCCACACAACAATCCCTCGTTGACATTCTTGTTACACCCCAAGATAACCCGCCACGTAATGATACGTAAGGTGTGTGCACATCACATACATTATCAATAATAAATATTCATGCAACATTTAAAAGTCAAATGAAGTCTTTTAACACCACAAGTAGTAGTTCAAGTACATAACATAAATTCAACATGAGATCAAGACAAACATGGCAAACAAACCGATAATTATCATGCCAGTCAATGTACCCACTTTCAAAGAGAATATTAAAAGTCTTTAACTAAAAATAAAATTAAAAAGATACTTGAGCTGTCTGCTCGTTGTCCTGCTGATCAACATTCCTTCTATTCGTGCTCACCGCTAGCTTCATCATTTCCTGAAACCCATATAAAAATGCACAGTGAGTTACGATTTAATTCCTAGTTATGAATCTCAGACTAATCCAATAACTTCGCACCTGATATTGTAGGGCAATTTATAGCGATCAATCCTTGTACATTGATTGTTTCGGACAGTCCCGTCAAGTTTCCTTCCACAGTATTAATGCCTATAGCATAATAATATTTTCTTGATTATGACTTATATCATTATTATTACTAACAATTTACATACATACATACATATATATACTACTAATCAATCTACGTGTATCTGTCATTTACTTTTAATTAATAACATTATTTACTAATTAATTCTTCATTTTGTAATATAACCCTCTGACACGAAATGTTTCTCAAGCATAGGAACTTTATAGATTTTATCCTTATTTACTCTTTTCTTGCAATTAAATCTGGCAACTCAAAGTTTATGCACCAATATACCAAAACAATAATTGCTAGTGATCAATACCATAGTCTAAATAACATCCTTAATATCACAACCGTATCATAGCCAGCAAAGCAAGTGAACCAAATCCTAACATGGTGCTATCAATTCTTTGAACTCAACTTGCATATTACCAAGGCTTTCTTGTTTACTTTTCAGATGTTATAATCAAGACATATATATAGATGAGAAAAACCAAGCAAGAGAGAATTACCAATAATCATTTTAGATGCGTTGAGAGAGAGGAAGAACATTCATTATAGAAATTTTATCAACGGAAGAAAGCCTCTCTTCTTTTATTCGTTTCTTTCTATTTTCTTTTTTTCTCTTTTTCTTTCATTTACGGGAGAAGGATGACCCCTTAATTAAAAGGGAATTTAGGTGAGGGTGTATCACTCTCCAGGGGCCGCGTGGCCTTAGTGCCACATCCTACTCTTTTTATTTTTATTTTTAACTTTGCATTTTCACATAATTGTCCTTTAATTTTTCAAACATTGCAAATGAGTCCAAATATTTAAAGTACATTTTGTATTTTAGTTTCAATTATTTATTTCATATTCATTCATTTTTTTTTTTTTCGTAATGTTACACCTTACTCTATATATATATATAGACTAATATGTATTTGTAAGCACTTCGGCCAAAGTGTTTACAGTCTAAATTTGATTTTTCAAAATCGAAACGGTCGAGCTAAACCGTTTATCTTGTTCTCCATATTAATATGTGCTTGGAGACCAAAATTTATATTTTTCTGAATTTTTTTACTATTTATTAAGTATTTTATAAAATTGTTGATCCAACAGTAACTGCTGATTTTACTGTTTTGTTAAGCTACCGTTGGATCAACAATTTTGTAAAATACTTAATAAATAGTAAAAAAATTCAGAAAAATATAAAATTTGGTCTCCAAGTACATATTAATATGGAGAACAAGATGAACGGTTCAGATCGACCGTTTGGATTTTGAAAAATTAAATTTGAACCGTAAGCACTTCGGCCGAAGTGCTTACGAATGCATATTAGTCACTTCTATATATCTATCTATCTATCTATCTATCTATATATATATATATATAACAATGGTAGAAGTGGAGCGAATTCACAACACCTCCATTTAAACACAAAGAGTCAAAATAGAACGAAGAGCGGTAGTCAAATCCGTCAGACAGAAATACCTGCTTAGTTAGAGTGAAATGAGATGGATCGAAGAGCATTGGCCATATCTGGCGGGGACGGGGCAGAAGAACTGCTGAAATTAATAAACTCTAAATATGGCTTTTTGAATCGCCAGCGGATTTAACGAGAAGAAGCGGAGTTCCCTAAGGAGCTTGTGATGTTCTAGTAGGAATATTGACATATAATACGACATTCTCCTCGATTCCCGGACTACTGGAACTTACAGGATTTAAGAGAGCCCATTAAACAGCGTACAGCCCAATAAGTACTGGCCCGATAAATAGAAGATGAACCCATTAAACAAAAGTTTCCATACGGAATCTCTACCTAGTTTATTTAAAGCTACCATGTGCATTTGGACAAGTTGTATATGAAAGTAAACTCCGGCAGTGTAACTTTTTTTTTTTTTTTTTTTATCAAAAAAGGGTCAAGTTTTGGTCCGTTAATTATGCAGAAGATGAAGCCCAGTAAAACAGATGAAGTCAAACTATCAAAAAGGGTCAAGTAAATCATTAATTGCCTCAATTGCTTCCAATTAAATACAATATATATATATATATATATATATATATATATATATATATATATATATATATATATTCTCTTTATATTCAAATCGTTTCATTTTACTAGTTCTTGTTTGGTACATTCCAATTTCAATATGCTATTTGGAACCACAAATATGAACAAGACGAACATTTATCCAAGAAAATTACAGCTTTGTTTAAATGCAAATTTAAAACAGATTTTTTAACAAAGGTCAAAATTAAGCTACACAATATTCATGTCATTAGCCTGATTATTCCGAAACAACTGCTCTCCGAAAGCCGAAAAATGTATAAATAAATTAAAATACAAGGGAAAAATCAATCTATTTCAAATTATTAACTTTGCCAAAGGAAAAATCAATCTATTACAACTAAGGTGCAAACTCGTCCTCGAACGAAGGTTTCGTGCGGGCCCCCGTTGCAGTTGGTGCTCTGACATGCCCCACCATTGACACATGCAGTGCTTCTTCTTCATACGCTCTTCTCTCCATCTCTGCGAGTAAAACCTTTTTTCTTCTGACACTCACCAATGCCACCACCAACAGCCCGATAAGCACCGCCCCTGTTGTACCGACCAAAACCCCCATTGCTACCAGCTTCCATGTACTCACACCTTTCGTATTATTTTGGCTATCTCCACCATTGATCTCTTCCATCATAAGTGCAAAGTGGCCTTGTTGCCATGTAATGCACACATTATTCCAGGGTTGAGTCGTTACGCTTATGTTGCCGTCTAATTGAAACACTATGCAATGTGCATTCTGCACCTGTTGGGCTTCAACAAGTGATGAGAAGTTCACAATAATTGGTGTTTTCGTAACCAAGATGTTAAGACCCGCTACCGAAGGACTATGAAATGACGTTGCATTGTAGAAAAGAAGACCTAGAACAGGAGATACGAGCCGTAGCCTTGTGTTTGAGCTTATGTAATGTTCGTACATCGAAGAGAATTGTCCCATGTTTTCACGAATGACAATTAGGCGCTTGACATGGGGGTGAATAAAAATGCCGGGTGGTAATGAAAATTCTCCGAGTGAGGCACCGTACCGCCATAGACTTCCGGTTCGGTATCTGACTGTCTCTGCTGAAATTCCAGAAAGGCTTGGAGGTAGCGAAAGACCGTAATGAACAGCTGTTTTCTGATGCTTTTGAGTATGGTAGGATCGCATGGCAGCATCTCTGACAATTTGGTCGATTAGAGAAGCGTATTCAGTTTTATGTGAAGATGCATGATGTAGAAATAGAAGAAATAACAGGGTACTAATGCTCATTGGTGCCTTCTGGTAAAGATTTGTCAGAGAAAACTTATATGGATCAGTACTAATTTTTTGTGGTTAGATAAGAGAGAAGGAGAAGATGCAAGTTGTGAACAGTATGAGTAAGCATGATTAGAGGAAATGGGCTTTGAATATATTTTTTTCAAAAGAAGAAGAGGCACTGGTAATTCCATTAGGTGCTTGGCACGTGATGAGGTTCTCTAAAATTTGATCTTTTGTAACAGTCAGGTGTAAAGGATCTGTGTGGCTTTAAGAAAAGCAAGAAAAACATTATAAATGTTAAGGTACCACAAGTTGTTTACAAGTTGGCATGACACAGAAAGAAATGTTTGCAAGGCTGTATTGGGGACTTGATGATTGTGGCCGGGAGAAGGGGAGAGGAGGCAAGAAAGGTACAAGGCATGGATTGATTATAACACATGTTGCCTCCCCTTTTAGGAGTAAGGCTTGTGACACTTCCCTCTTGAGGAAATCATTGTTCCAAAGGCATGCTATTGACGCCCACTGAATCCAGACCATTTTATTAATTATTATTTCTATTCTTTTTTTTTTTCTTTTTTTTAAATTGTTAGCAGGACTATAACAAGTAAGAATTACGTTACACTGCAAAGCTATCTGGGATCCAACGGTTCTTTTTACATTGAAATTTAGTTTCTTCTATATCCAACTAATATACCATACTCTTTTTAGAAAATACAATTGTCAAACTTTTATTGGATTAGATTTGTTAAATAGCATGATGTGACTAATAAGTCGTCACGTCACACTTCACGTGAATAGATTTTAACATAATGTGATTTGATCACCGTGATCACACATAACATGACATGACGTGATTAAATGTGATTTGACTAGTCAAGTTTAGTTTTTTTTTTTTTTAAATTTTATGTTAGCTCATAAAAATAAATAAAAAGATGCTAACAAATGTTTTAAAATAAATTGAAATAAAGAAATAATTATTAAAAATTAATTACATAACATGTTATTTGACTTAACGTGTTATTTTCGATTGAAAAAAGAATCATCTTTCGACACACAAACGACGTCACATGACCAATACGCATCATATAACGGCCCAACTAAATTTTCTTCGCTGGAAATAATAGATAGCAAAAGGCCGAAATAGATTTGGGCCTTTGTGGTTGATCGGCCCGCCTTGCAACAAGGTCAAATAAATTTAAAATATTACCGTTATATTCACTAAATCGTCCAAAATGGCCTATAATTCAGGCTGTATATGAGCAGATAAAAATTAGGTCCAATAAAAATTTGAATTGGGCCAATTGCACAGCCGTATTTAGGCCTTTTGTGTGAACACGATATATTCCTTATTAGGTCAGGAGATGCAAACTTTGATAAATTCTCCAGCCCAACAAGACAAACTAGGAGATGCAAAACAATGGGTCAGTGTCACTGTTCATCTCCTAGTTTGTCTTTTTTTTTTTTTTTTTGGTTTAAAAAAAAACAAGACAAACTAGGAGATGAATAGTGACACTGACCCATTGTTTGAAATAATGGATTTGGATTTTGGGATTGTTTTAAGAACTTTCTGTTGACCATAATAGATAATTGTTCCTTCAAGAACAACTAGCAGACAATTTACTAATACAACCTTATTTTTTTTTAGAAAAAGATATAAGTATAATTTTAATAAAGGAATTATAATTAAGTGAATACATAGAAACTCTTCTAAAGTACTATAATAATTAATATACCAAATTCATCTAAAAAAATTAATATACCAAATAATTGGCCGCTCGACTGTACTATAATGTATAAATTATGGTGTATGAAATTGGTACAAACCAGGCACAGTGAGGCTTCTCACAAACTTACTAATCTAGAACAATTTGTTAAAAAAATTAGAAAGATTATTAAGTTTGAGATTTTTTTTTTAGTAAAAATTAGATGTCAAGTCACCTAATATTTATTCACAAAGTATTATTTATTCTGAATTTGAACATGCGATTTTACACATGAACAATAATATTATTGTCTTTGTCACTAAATTAAAGGATAGTTGTCTTGAGTTTGAAATTTCAAACGGTTATATTATATCGATGAAACAAGCAAGAACGCACTTTGGTATTGATAATATATATATATATATATATATATATATGAGTAACTCTTTTTTTTTTTTTTCAAACTTCGCTTCGATCAGACATAAAATATCAACTGAAACTATAGTTTAGAAGAAAAAAATATCTTTTTAAAAAAAAAATATCCGATAGTGATTATTAGAATTAGAATTACAATAGTTGCTAAATGCTGCCTATTATCTAATCTTTACACCACCTCCACTGTTGAAATCTACTTTACCAGAATAATAAAACAGATCCGATTTGGATTGCATACTAATTTACCAGAAGATCTGCAGTATTACTACTTAACAGAACTTCATCCACAACTTAACTTCTCTACTGGTATGGTATGCAATCCAAACCGGGTCTATTTTGCAATCTTCAAAAATCTTCCTGTTGCGCGCCCTCCACAAAAACCAGCAAATAGCGAAAAAATAACTAAATCTTTAGTTTCAAATAAAAAAAATCAATTGAAGAAACTATAGTTTAGAAGAAAAAATATCAACAACAACAATAACTAAATCTTTAGTTTCAAATAAATTGAGATACATAAGTTAGAAATAAAATCAAACCGATCCAAATTATAAATCACGAAAGTTTTATTTCTATAAGAGGTATTTTATGTTGACTCGTTACGTTTATCACAACCTTCTTTCTTTTTCTTGACTTGAAACATGCAGAGTTAGTTTTTATAATAAAATTATTTCTGAAAAAATATTTCCCCGAAACGTTACATAAGGACATTTAATTATATGCTAAACAACACAAATATACAATTAAGAGTAATTATCAACATATAGTACTACAAAAAATTGCATTATTTTAAGAATTATATGTACTATTTCTAGCTAGACACACTTTAAACATACGACTTTTAAATGAGGGGAAAGAAGTATAATATAATAGGAGTAAAGTTAGCATGCATCATGTTCATCTAGAATTTCAAATGATAAATTCAAACTATTGAAATTGATCTACTTCACAAGTGTTATGTGTATATGTAAATTTTTCAAATTCATTTACTACAAAATCAAGCAGTCAAAAAATAATGAAAAATGAATGCATTAAAATAACTCATTAACCTTCATTCTTTTGGCCGTTTGACTTTGTACTAAATTAATTTGAAAATTTAAAAATATTATATGTACACACATCACTTGTGAAGTAGATCGGTTTCTAGGATTAAGATTCGTCGTGTGATACCAATTCGATAGGTTTTGAAGTTATGCTCTCCAAACTTTCTTGGTGAGCATAATGCATGCTAGCTCTACCCTATATAATAGAGTAGAACTTAGGTAGTTCTTAATTAAGCTTACCAGTTTCTTTGTGAGCTTAGCTCCAAAACCTATATAATTGGTATCAAATGACAAATTTGAACCGTTGAATTCGAGCTGCTTCACAAGTGATGTGTTTACATGCAATGCTTTTAAAATTTCAAATAAATTTAGTGTAAAATCAAGCAGTCACAAGTATATAAATTAATTTTAATACATTTATATTTTAAACATCTTTTTACTGTTTGACTACACACACACACATATTTGAGTAAAGGCTGGAGGTCACACAACTATTTAACATCCATAAAAAATCATCCATTCAATCGAGTTTCGAACCTGTGACCTCTCACACAAAGAGCATTACTTATGCCACTAGAGCAAAAGCTAGTTCTCGACAATATATTTAATTAATTCAAAGCATTAAAAACTTTGAAGGAAAATTTATTTGTGAAGTAAATTAGTTTCAACAATTTGAGTTGATCATTTGAAGTCATCCAATAAATTTGAGGCTAAGCCCATCACCAAACCAATTGGTCAACTTAAAAAAACCCTAGTACTCTATAAATAATAAAAGAGGGTTAAAAAATGAAAAGAGAAAACTGAGTAGGACGGGAAAGAGTAGCAATGATATGACATATATATCCAAAGATTTATATAGTGGGTAACAAATTTATGCGGTGAGCAATAATTTGTCATAGTAGATAGCAAATAGCAGATAACGGATATCTAGTGGGTGCCATCAGTTCATAGCAGAAATTATTATTTTTGACTAATTATTTTGTACTTTGTTGACAATGAAATTCAATAAAACATATAAAAAAATACGAGGCCACATTGCAATATCAAATTAAATAATTTTTCAATAATAATACAAATATTACAAGTAAATCATTATTGTCTAATAGTTATATATTATGTCAAATCAAGCATCGCATTACATAAAACTAATTAAAATAAAATGATAAGTATTTTGTATTCTTACACTAATTATTGTCAGAATAAAAATGCTAAAATAATAATAATAAGGGTTCAGTACAAATTTTAAAACCGCTAATAATGTTAAATTATACAGTGATATAATGGCAATCTGTTGAGATGTAAACATCTAGAATTAACTGAATTTGAACAAATATATATAGAATGAATAAGAACTATGCTGAAAATGGAGGCCGGTAAAAGGACGGCCATTTTTATTAATAATCCAAAAAAAAGGTTTTTTTTTATAAAAATAACCTCAAAATCTGAGTTTTTTCAAATATAACCAAACCGCCAAGGTTGCTGGTGGTCCACTTCTATAGCGGACCGCCAGGGACACAGGCGGTCCGCTATTTTTTTTTTTTTAGAAATCTGATTTTTTCTTAATATTTTCATTTGTGAAGTTTTAGTTTTTTTTTTTGTTTTGTTTAGGGTATTTGTCAAAAAATTAAGGACTTGGTCTTTATTAAAAAAATTTCAAATTCTGACAGCTTGTTGGTCTTCTTCTCTTTTTTCGGTTTTTATAATATATGTATAATACATACATACATACATACATACATACCGGCCATTTTTATTAATAACCCAAAAAAAAACAACATTTTTACCAAAATAACCCAAAATCTTGAGTTTAACATAACTGTAGTTCTAAAGTAGTCTAACAAGTAAAGTTCACGAATACAATTAAAGTTCAATGATACAACTGAAGTTCACCAATATTCATAACTTAGTTCAAACCAAACATAATAAGTTCACCCAAGCAAAATAATAAGTGCATCTATGTTGGTATAAAGTTTCCCTGGGGCAAGTTCACGATTGTATACAACACGAGGACCAAAGAAACTAATGTCAGCCTCTTCAAAAGTTGTGGTATCGTTGAATGTGGCGACCGGATGCCTATTCCCCGACCTCTGATTGGGAATTTTTCTTCCTTGGACAAACGTGGTACATTTGCATCACCATCTGATAAGTCATCAGATTTCCAAATTCTTTGGTATTCATCCCCAGTTTCCATTTCTCTTTCCGGTATGGCATCAATAGCATCAACATTAATATTAGTATCATTTCGATTAACGGATAACTGTACCAGTACTGACTCTGGTATAGCTAGAAATGTAGGGATTATGGGTGCCTGTCTGAGTGGTGGTGGTGGTGGTGGTGGTACAACTTTAGTAAACTCAAGGGAGTTATGGTACCCCGGGTTGTCATAACAGGGACTGTGGTACCCCTGGCTGTCATGAGGGGAGTGGTGGTACCCTTGGCTGTTATGAGAGGATTGGTGGTATCCCTGACTGTCATAAGCCGAATTGTCATAACCTGAAGGTCCAGTAGGGGGAGCCCTAGAAGGTCCAGCCCCAGCTGCACTAAAAGGTCTAGCCCCAGCCCGGGGAACCCTCCTGGAATATAAGTCTATCATCGCGACCCCCCTAGACTCAAATTGTTGGTACACAACCTTCCACAACTCCTCATCTGTTATAGGAAAACTCACAAAGTAAGGTCTACCCCCCCTCCCCCCCCCCCCCAGCTCGTTGTGTGTCAATTCGGGTAGCCAATTCTAAGTCATACTGGTTGGGGTTTACACCAGTCTTTTCGTATACTAGTTGCTTAAGTTCAATAAATGTGGTTCTTTCATTAACCTGCAAGCCGAATGAGGCATCTTTCGAGTAATACACGCCATCTACACCCTTAGTTTGCTTACCGCCCACGTACAGTGCAACCAGCATTTTTTTCCTTCCCAAACTACATTTAAAAAAAAATTCATAAGAATTACAATATAATAGATTCATTCTTTTTTTCAATTTAAAAGTTAATTATAATATTAATTAAAGACTAATTTATAGTATTTACAGACTGCGGTATAATAATTATTAATTAAAAATTAAATAGAAAATAATTAAATAAAAAATAAAATACCTGTAGCAATTGTCTCTAAATCGCCTAAAATCGTTTCAAAATCACCAAAATCGCTCTCTCTTTCTTCTCTGTGGTTTAACAAATGAATACAGTGTGTGCTGGAGAGAGAAAGCGTGTAAGACAGCTAGTGGACCGCCAGGGATACCAGCGGTCTGGTCCCTAGCAGACCGCCCGTATCCATGGCGGTCTGCTATAGAAGTGGACCACCAAGAATCTTGGCGGTTTTTTTAATAAAGGCCAAGTCCTTAATTTTTTAATAAATACCCCAAATACCCTAAACAAAAAAAAAACTAAAACTTCACAAATGAAAATATTAAGAAAAAATCATATTTCTAAAAAAAAAAAAAAAAATAGCGGACCGCCTGTGTCCCTGGCGGTCCGCTATAAAAGTGGACTGCTAGCAACCCTGGCGGTTTGGTTATATTTGAAAAAAACTCAGATTTTGAGATTATTTTTGTAAAAAATAATTTTTTTTGGGTTATTAATAAAAGGGGAGTGCTATACTGAGGGCGTCGTTTGTGATTTTGAGAGCTAACTGACATTTTTTTTCTTAAATACCAATTTTACCCTTTTAATTTCTCTCACTCATTTAATTAAAAACCTAATAAGGAAATCACTTTAAAGGAAAGCTCCTGAAACAAATATGTATCTCCCATTTGGCATAGCTAGAAATGTTTTGTATCTTGTTTTGATTGTTTTTATATTTGACATCCAAAGAATGTTTTCTTATATATCTTGCTGAGAAACTGGCAATTAACGTATTGAATTAATTGAATATCCAAACTTTATCTTAGAGTATATATGTATTGAAAAATTTCGGATCCGTACTTGCCTCACCAAATAATAACTTCATCTTAGTATATACTTAGTTGGAATCTTTGTTTATATACAAATTAAACTAATTTTTTTGCTTAAATGTTAATTTGATTTATATATATGTACTAACAGGTCATTAGGGTATACAAATTTTTTTTTTTTTTTTGCTTAAATGTTAATTTGATTTGTATACATGTACTCACAGGTCATCAGGGTATACAAAACTATTTTTTTTGCTTAAATGTTAATTTGATTTGTATATATGTACTAACAGGTCACCAGGGAAAACAATGGTTGAGGTTTTGTTTAAATTTTATTAATTTGTCATCACAAGTATAAAATTAAAAGAGTTTAAGCCAACATAAATAAAATTAACACATTATTAGATTACAAAAAGAACACGTTAATTTGGAAACAAAATACAATTTGACAGTATACATCTTGTGAGATAGAGGAAGAGAAAAAAAACACAAAAATGAGAGAATAAAAATAAAAACAGAAAATGAAAAATGATAGGCTATATGGATTTGTCAGAAAAATGAAAGACAGAAAAAAGTAAACTTCTCATATACTGGGAGGATACAGATTTGTTTCTCACAGGAGAAAATGAGTTTTCCTTTAAAGTTATTTCCTTATTAGGTTTGTTATTAAATGAGTGAGAGAAATTGAAAGGGTAAAATCGGTATTTAGGAAAAAAAAGTCAAGTAGCTCTCAAAATCATAAACGAAGCCCTCAGTATAGCACTCCCCTTAATAAAAATGGCCGGTAAAAGGACTGCAAAGAATAAAAAGAAGATGAAAAATATAAATCCTTAAACTAAAATAAAAAAAAAGAGTAAAATATTTCAAAAACAAAGAACAATAATCTTGCCTACACTTAGTGGGTTGTATAGGCTTCTAATTGCAGCATGCTAATTTATTTTATTTTATTTTATTTAAGTCACAAAAGAATGTTATTTGTCTGTTTGCTTCAAAGAAAGAAAGGAGCACTCGTGCACATAATGTATGGAATCCAATCCTCATGTTTTGTTGAGAAAGAGTCTGAAGCACTTTCAAGCGTAGAGAACCGGATTCCTTTAATGGGAACACAGTTAAATGTGCTTGTTTTTTACACCGTCAAATATAATTTGTTTGTGTATTTATGCTACATATATATCTCAACAAGGCAGTCTGGGTGAGCTTAGGTACGATTTTTTTAAGAAATTAAATATATAATTATTTGGGGGAGAATGGGGTTTCTGATACTGCACCAATAATGTGGTTCCATTTTTTTCGGATGTTAAATTTAATTTTGATTACATATTTATTTATCTGAAAGGTGCTGAAACGTCCGTACCAATTTTGACTACATATTTGTTAGAAGAACTACTCGAAGCCATTAACAAAGACGTTACCTATAGTACTATTGTTCAGATATATCCATCGGAAATAACTTATAGCTAGGGTTGTAAATGCATATATAATTACAATTAGATACACAAGTGACGTTACATAGAAATGTGTAAGACCAGACTTTTAACTAAAGGATTCATTCAAATTTATGGTGTTGATTATAAAGAAACCTTTGCACTTGTTGTCAAGATGAAGTCAGGATATTTATTGGAAATAATTTTATTTAAATGAGCTTAAAAGGTGCCTTTTTTTAAAGATAATTTTATTTATTTTTGTACCATTTTCTATATAATTTGAAGTAAAAGGTTAAGAAACTGTAAATTAACTCCATTTTCGTAGAAATTTTTTATATGATTGATTTTAATATATATATATTTGACATCTATAGTTTGAAAGTTTAATCGACTCTGTCATTGAGGATATTAGAATGAGCGTAATAATGTTTCAGTTTTCAGATTAAAGTAATTCAATATATGAATTAAAACAATATCCTTGCACTTTAAACATCAAGCTAAGTCATTCTCTTTTAAATCATAGTTTTGTCAAAAGCACAACAGATTCTTCCATTTTTACCAAATGCACGTAGGATTCAATCATATTTTGGTGCATGCATATAATATCTTAATTGCTGGAAATAATAATGGAGAAACTTGTAATTTAAAAATTATAATATTTGACATTAAAGATTGAAGTTACCCTTTATAGCAAATTTTGTTTATATCACCAAAAAAAAAATTGTTGGCAAAGTAACACTTCAATAATTAACAGAAGTTAAACAATAATTAGCTGTACTTTTTTGTTCTTCTTGTTTGTTCGGTGTACTTTTTTTTCATGTAGTGACTGTGATAATGTTTAGGTTCAAAATATATATACCAGTGTCAAATTAACCCACAAACAGACATAAGAAAAAGGAAAATTAATTGTTTTTTTAAATGGAAAATCGAGATTCAATTGCTATTTGAGATCTTACTGGTTCATAACTCGGGTTTAGTCCTGCAAGATATTGAAAAATATCATTCTCTTCAGCCTGATTTTCGAGTGTGGTCAGATTTGTTGTTATTGTCAAGTAGGATCGAAGCACGTTGCGTTTCTTTTCAACAACAACAAGGTACTCAATATTGCTTCTCGATTCTTGTTTTTCTTGTTAGATTTCCTGCAGAAGTTGATAAATATATATGTGAGAAATTATTTTTCTTGTCATACATACATAACTTTTATTATTTCTCACAACGCATGTGTTATTTCCGCCATCATAAAGAGGTCGGATACAACCGGCTCCATTGAGTATAAGAGTGAGACGATGATTCTATCGTTTGTGGTTCTCCACTATTTTACTACCTTCCTTTCGTCAGCAGTTAGTTTGTTTGAATCTGCGATCTGGTTCTTTATTTTCATTAGTGATGTATCCTGAATGTTGCCCTTGCCCATGACACATAATTTTTTCCATTGAGCAACGTGTTTGTTAGCTTGGGAAATTCATTGCCTTGATTTGCCCTTCTTGAGCCATCTTTCTTTTTGCTAAATTTTGTTGTGATTTTGTATTTTGTCGGTCACATAACTCTTATGGCTCTGATACCATGTTATTTTTGTAAGATGAAGAGAGAAGATATTAAAAAAAAATTATATTTGCAATCTTATTTTTCTGATTATGTGTCCCTATTTATACTTACTAGACAACAAAAACTAGCCATTGAAATGCACTATTCCATATTGCTATTAATTACAAAATACTATTTTCTATTATATTAAATAAAAGGATCAACTAACAGTCCCCCTACTTCAGTCCCCTATCTGTCCCCCGCACTAAAAGACAAAAAAAAAGTTAAAACGTGCTAACTACCACCAAAGAGCAAGATTAATGCTATTTTATTAATAGTCAAAACGTATAGTATTCATACCTACGAATTTGTAGTATTCATACTTATTATTAGAACCATTCGTCATATGTAAACACAAGTTGGAGGGGACCAGTAACAACCAGGGGGACCGCTGACGTCTTGTGACAGCCTGGATTGGGGACCACAATCGTTTGAAAGCGACATTTACCAAGATTGGGGACCACTACAGCGAATCTATATATTATTCATATCTAAATAAAGAAGTATTCATATCTAAACAAATGAAGTATTCATTCTGACGATTACAAAGTATTCATACATGTTTAAAATAATTTATACAATTCAAAATTCAAAGTTAGATTCATCTCTCTCACCCTATCTCTTCCAAGAAGTATTCATACTGACGATTACGAAGTATTCATATATAACTAATGAAGTATTCAATATCTAACAAATGAAATATTCATATATATAACTATTCATATCTAACTAATGAAGTATTCACATATGACACTAACAATATTAACATCTGACACTAATAATATTCACACCTGTTCAGATTGGGACAAAAAAGAAAGGTTGTTAGAGGGACAAAAAAGGAAGGTTGAAAATGGTGAATTTTGACCACGTGGGAGAACAAAAAAGGAAGGTTGTTAGAGGGACAGATAGGAGACAGATTCAAGGGGGACAACATCTTTACTCTTAAATAAATTAGTTGTTATAATTTGATTCCTATTTTTTTTTTTTTTTTTGAATACTTGGAGATCTAACCACCCAACTATTTAATATCCAATAGGACTGAATTGCCTCTTCAAGTCGAACATACGACCTACATGAAGAGCATTGCCTTTGCAACTTCTTACTCTATTTTCTTTCTTTATAATTTGTATTTATAAATGTAGAGGTTGACATACGTACCTTCAAATGTTGTTTATCATATATGCACGATCCCAACTGGGCAGCGACAACAATAAGGTCATTTTTCATCAAATTTAGTATAATCGAAATATACTTAATTAGTAGAGTAATAAGCATACAATCTTGGTTGGACATTTGAAAAGGAAAAAAGAAACACCAGAAAAGAGTATGAACAAAAAGACAAAAAAAAAAAAAATGGACGCCGTGGCAATTTGGATCTCTAATATAAACCAATTCCATGGTATCCTTAATTTCTTTTATTCCTTGTTCAATTGAACCCAAAATTGACCGGATATCAAATATAAGGCTAGCCCCTACATCATATAAAGTTTTTCTTAAGAATAAAGTGTATAAATTAATTAAGTTGTGACAGGAAATCTCATAATGCCCATTCTGAAATCTAGCTCTGTAGTTGTCATCGATTATATCCCAAAAAACAAAATAAAAAGGTAAAGGGTTAAAGTCTATAGTTGTTCTATTTCAAGAACTGAGAATCTTTTTGCTTGCAATGTGTTTATAGGCTAGCAACTAGGTTATTTGGTGGCACGTCATCCTCACCCAAATTCAAAGAGAGAGGAATTGCAACACGCTCAATTAATTACAGTATGGATACCGTGATACATTCATTGATCTTTCAAATCTATGATATCCCAATTACTTGATTTCAGAATAAACTCTTCATATCCAAAAATCTGACTAAATAGTTTTATCAAATTGTACATCTAAATTGATACTTAGTTTGGTTTGAACCGTCCATTTTTAAAAGCTTCACGGAGGCTGCAAAGTGGTTAGAGTTAGCGGGGCTCGAATTCTAGATCTTTGGATATCCAAAGATTCCAATTAAGACTTTTTCCTAACCAACTGTGTTGTTGTTCCATTCTTGTCCATTGAATTTCTTAATAACATGTCATGCCGATTGTCGCCATCAATATAATTTTTAGGCAGAATTTTCTAAAATTTGTCAAGTAAAAAATTTGACGCTAAAAATGATTAAATCATCATTGACAGCCACTGTCAATGTATTTAAAAAAAAAATGATTAAATCTCTACAGGGAAGTACATATATATTGTGATATGATTTCTACATGCACGCTGTCACACTTCAAACCAGAAATCCTAGATTAGAGTATAATCAATCTCGCCTCATGCTTAATTACTCATTAAGTACGCAAGACTAAAATAAACGAAATAATAAATCAAACTTTCTATATGTTTACACACTCAAGAGTTGAGTACTTGATTTCAAGGAAGAAAACGAAAAAAAAAACACGGCAAGTAGAAATAAAATGCGAAGGTGCTGGAAAGGAAAAAAAGCAAGCGAGAAAGAAGGGTTGGTCCATGGAACTATTTCATGTCTCCAAAAAAATGTACCTAAGTTATCACATAAGATGAGTTGGACTGCCACGTCAGATTCTGTTAACATTTGAATGAAAAAAGTGATGGAATGAAATTGGAATAAATACAAAGTTCAATGACTAATGAGGAACAAATCAAAGTTGAGTGATAAATAGCAAAGTTTAGTGACATATGCTCAAATTTATCCTATTTATTAAGATGGGTACAAAAAATAGTTAAATTCAGACCATTAAATTTTGTACTCATCTTAATAAATAGTAAAAATTTTTAAAAAAATGTAAAATTTGGTCTCCAAGCACATTTCATTGTAGAGATCACATCTAATAGTTTGGATCGACGATTTGGACTTTGAAAATGTAGAAAATGCTTGTTGTAACTTGTTATAACTCAAAAATTGTTCTAACTTGATCTCTCCTCTACATGTAATTATCAATCAAATCAATCTTTATAATTCCTAAAATAAAATGTGTAGCTTATATATAAAATTATTTGTATGTAAATTTGTATATTTATTCTACTAATTTTCAAATCTATTTATTTATTTCTTTACACGAATAGTTTTACTTTATTTCCAAATTATCATTTTAATTACATAGTTTCATAAATTATTTATATCTCAAAATGTTTAGTTTATATTTCAAATTGATAATAAAATTTTCAAACGATCATTAGTTTAATTAGTAAAATTTTAATTTGGGTGAAAATTTTAAATTAGCATGATTAATACTTAATTAAAATTTTGGGATATAACACACGCCATATCTTCAAAATCTCTTAAGCATCATAGAAATTTATGTGGGTTAAAATTGATATACAATAAATAAAAACAATTTTGTATCCTACTATCCAAACAAAAATATATCATACTTCTCTTTGTTCAGCATTACGTAAAAAATAGTAAAGGTTACTTCAATTGAAACCAACTTTTGCTGAGTGGTATATATCGGAATCGGGCTGCATTTCAGAATATTTGAAAGAACTAAAGATTCATATGCCCCTAACAAAACCCTCTTTTTTTTCAAAGAGATGTGAAATTACAACTGTGCCACCACATCGATCAATTTTTTTTAAGATTAGTGGTTTTATTGCCTACTAACAATTCAATTGATAAACCACATCGATCAATTAAGTACTCTGCAGTTGCAATCCATGAAAAAACGTGATCCCTTTCGTTGAAAATAAAGGTCCCAGAAAATGTAGACACCGAGTTGACATCGCCGTTGGTGCTTTCATTATATATCTCCATCATCAAGTGCAACTTGACCTTTACAACATAACAGTAGTTCCACTTCTCCGACCTCGCGCCCATGCATTTTATGATTTGGTTAGGAATTTTTTTACGCTGTTTATGTAGTCGCTATCTTGAACTTGGACGTGAACAACTAATGTAAAAAATAAGTGAATTTTGTGAACGGAATATATATAATACACAATCATACATGTAAGATGTATTGCCAAAGAAAGATCGATGTGCAGTTATATATATTTCGGGTTCAAATCTTAGTATTCTAGATTATGAGATATTGGATGTGAACAGAATTGTGTTTCTAATTACATGCTATCATGGAATTCGGAAGTGAATTAATTTTCTTTTGTGCACCATCTTAGGACTTGGGGGATTGTATTTTTTTTTTTCTCCTTATTTTTTTCTGAAAATTAGCAGCCCCAATATTTTCAAATATATACAAAAATGAGACACTTTTCGCGAGGATAAAAAAATGACTTTTTGCGACCGAGTACTATTATTGTTCAATTTTTTTCTTTTCGCGACGGTACTTTTTGCAAGGGAGTACCATCATAAATGTATTTTTTTCCTCGCAAAAAGTGTCTACTCATTTGTTGTATATCTTTAACAAAATCAAGCATAAATCTGAGATTGTGTATTAACTTATACGTAACTAAATTCCATAAATAGAAATATGAGATTTGTACTTGTATATATATATACCGTTAAAAATCTACCTGTGAATTTCTTGATAAAATAAAGCATGCTTTATGGGACGTAATCAGACAAGTAACACCAAAACCTGTTTACCTCAGAATATATATTGTCTAGAGAGCAAATTAAATACAATGTAGTGACTGCTCTATTGCTTCGAGTTCCAAATTGAGACCTAGCCAAGCAATTAACTACAACATGTTTGCATTGAACTGGAACAGGCTATGCGCAGGTCTAAAGACTCAACCCCTAAAAATTAGCAACTCGTGTCGACATGCATGTTAGCTGTGCCATTGACAGAATGTTACGAATCCTAGCTAGTTGAAAGAGATATCTAACTACCACCATCTCATAAGTATCTCCACCTCACATGCGCTGTGACCCGCGGCTCTAGATATATGCAAAGCAGATAGATATATATGTGCAACCTATCTAAACATCATAGATGTATCATATAGCTAGCCTTGGTTTTTTAATTTACTGTCAAATAATAACAAATTATATATGAACCCATTTACAAAAGATAAGAACACTTAAAATATGATTCTAGGTGGGTTCATGCATATTAATTCCTCGTACCAGACTACTCGATCCAGTCAATAAGCAATTGTTGAAAGAACATTTGCTGCAACTAATTAACCCTAGAAAACGATTGCAGTGGGGTCCTTGGTTCAATGAAAAGTACACAGAAGTAGGGTTTCATGTGATGAGCATGAAGGCAACTTTGGAAAATGACATTATGAGCCCCTTGTGAGTTGGATTCCATTGAAAGAAAAGACATGCAATTAGCATTGATGTCCCTTGCACTGCTTGTTTCTTCTTTAATAGTTCAATGGACACAATTAAGAACTTTATTGAAATAAAGTTGAGATCAAGATCAATCTTATCTATACAAAAAAGAAAAGAAAAAAGATATGACAATCTTAATTATATATTGATTAACATAGAGTTATAAAAAGAGATTATTTTATGTGATGACCATGCAGTTTATTTTATTTTGTTTTGATAATTAAAAAGAGATTTCAAAACAATTAGTATATGATTGGTTCATCTTTACATGAAGAAATTGACGCAATTATAAAATAAAATATCCGCGATATCTATTTTTTCTAGCGGTATAATTAAGATTGTTTTTATGAACCTACTTTTGTATATTACGCAAAGAATATAATTAACCTGTATAAATTCATTTGTATTAAATTTGCCAAACTTATTGTGATTTCTTGAAAGTATTGTAAATTTAGTTTTTAATGTCCGTTGGTGATTGGCAAAGAAAGTGGCATTAAAATTATTAAATTTTGTAAAAGAAAATAAAAATTTATCATTTTTGCTGTGAATAATACGCATAATTTGAAGTACCACTTTCAAACTGATGAATTTAAAATTTTAAACCATTCTTGGCTGATATTGAAAATAAAATTATCCGTTTTCAAATGGACATCAACCTTGAAAGGAGAAGTCCCTGAATCCTCAGTTTATTGCATAATTTGTGTACATGTGTGTGTATGGAATACAAATATATTATATATATGTATATGTATATACAAGTTATTTAGACAAAAACAAATAGCTATGCCTAGCTAGTCAAGAAGATATAAATGGTGATATGTTCCTTTTTCAAGTCCGGATCCTATGAAGTAATTAACTCAAATTTTGAGTTTGATCCGGACCGTCTGATCAAAATTCGGGCCAATTTTGTCTCAAGTGGAATTGCACATGACCCTATAATATTCGTGTCAAAACAGATCTGAAGGTTTGAATCTAAACTAAAAAATTGAGTTACTTTAGGTGATATGATTCTCTTAAATTTTTCTTGGATACAAATAACATTTCCTTTTGGTTTCTGAATGTATATAAAATGAATGAATTAATATAAAAGAGGAGGCAATTGTAATTGTAAATGATTAAACAAGGAGAGCAGGATCCTTTGTTCTCAGCCATCACTATTGCATTAATGAGTGTGCTCTTTGAGAAAGAGGTGACCCCACCCACTACAACAAGCACTTCCTTTAATTAGCTACCCTCTCCAACTTTTTTGAATTATTTGTTCCTTTCTCTGATTATGTATAAACCGACCTTACCTTACCTTACCTTACCTTACCAGTTACCATACAATTGAAGTCTGGGCACACCGCAGTGAGTCAATGCCAATGTAGAAACTATGCTAAAAATGCAAAATAAATAGCAAGAGAAAGGAAAGGAAATATTTCCTTCGTACAAGGAATGTAAGATCTTAGTTCCAAAACCCAAGTTTAATTCGCCTTACTAAGCTAAGAGAATGTCAGTTTGCTAGATTAGTTTTTTTTTTTTAAATAAAAAATAAAAAATCTGTTCTTGTTTGTTTTCGTTTGGGCTGTGAAACGAATGACATTTTGATCTATGGCCCCATATATATCGAAACAATAGCTCACATGTAGGGAAGAAAACGAAGAAAATTTTGCAGAATTTTACTGCACACACACACACACACAACTTCCACACACACAAAAAAAAAAAATAGTTGAAAACTGATGAAAGATTCAAGTATAACTGAGTACGTAGTTGGTTAAGAAAAGGATATATATAAAGAAGTACAGTGACACTTTAAAAAAAACAAAAAACAAAACGCTTGCTATTACATACGAGTGAGGCAATGGTAATATGCATATTACGAAGCAGTTCGTACTATGGATTGTTTGAATTTTAAAAATAGAAATATGAATCTATAGCATCCACCATAATATGAATATTGCCATCGCCTCACTCATTATATATTGTGCATAAGTCTATACATCAAACGTAAGCAGTTAAAATTTGTAACTATATATGATTTCGTGTGGTAGAAAAACAATGATTTCACGTGGTAGAAAAAACTTGTTTCTATAATAGATAACTACACAATTTGAAATTCGTACAAAATCTACTAGATTAAAATCTGTAACTAAATATAATTGGAAAATAGTTTTATTAATTTATATATCCTAATTAAATAATTTACAAATATATTGATAATTTTAGAAAGCAAATAGAAGTTAATAAATATTACCAATAATTCAGGAATAAATGTATTAGTAAACTTTGGTAACAATTCTTACATAATACATATAATATAGCAAAATTCGTCAGTAACTGGTTGATTTGGTTTGCAAGATTCTGAAAACGAATATTAGTTGCTACTATATATAATTAATGCTCTAATATTTATGATTCATCCAGTTGTTGTATGACTCGACATAATTTTAGTTCAGTTACTTGTGTTTATAGAAGATCCTGCAAATGAAAACAAATGGGTTAAATTTTTTGGTTCCCGAAGTGAAAGTGAAAAAGAGAGGGAATATGGAGCGTGAATTCTGTGGCAAATACAAAGAGAAGGAACCAAAAGCCGACACGTAGCATGTGATTTTATCTACCGCCCAAAATTTACCTAGGAATGGTCAGTTCAACCTAGTCACTAGAACCTAGTAATTTCAGAAATCACATCGAACCATCGTGTTCTCTCTTCTCAGCTGAACTTTTCCGAGGTAAACCACAAAAAAGTATTAAATTTAGTGTTTTTCACTAATGCCCCTCAAAGTATTTTTATTCAGAACATGTATTCAATGCGCTTTAATAGTACGCATTAGTACAGAGTAGTGACTTCAAAGAAAAGATTGTTCTGGGTACTAGCTATATACTTTCTAAAGCGAACAATTGAGTTTACCTTTTTTATTGTTTTTAACATGTATAAGTATAATAGAGTGCACTATGACTAGTAGGGGTGAAAACAATATAGATAATATTCCATCTATATTAGATTTATATTTGAAAACTTAGATGTGAATATCCGATATCCAAAATATCCATGGATACTTATATGGTTTTATGAACTTTAATATCATATATTTTAATATAGATTATGAAAAATTTATGTTACTTATTATTATAATTAGATAAATATTACGAACTTTAATATCTATTAATTTTTTTATATATTATTTTAATAATATCCGATTTGATCCGGATCTGTATCTATATTTGTCTAATATCTGCTCCGTATCCATATCTGTATCCAAAACAAAAACAAAAAAAATATAAATATAATTTTACCACTATCCGCTCCGTTTTCACCCTGGACTATGAGCAATTACAAGAACTTTTCTTATTACATATATGTCTGTTTTTGTTTTTGTTTTTGAAATAATCCTTGGTAGATGCTACCAAGTTTAAATGTAAATGTGCTTATTACATCAGGTTCTTAAAATAACAAGAAAGAAAACATCAAAAACACACTCAGACCTATACACCAGATATTTCTTGAGTCCTCCTCCTCATAGCACACTTCAACCAGAGTTCATTTTCCTCCAAAATTTGCACTGCCAACATCATCGGAGACAATATTAATCTTTTACTTCTGAAAGCATACTCGTTTCTTTGCTTCCAAATACCCCAGCCTATAAATTAAAACACCCATAAAAAAATACATACATGTGTCGCATGTGAATAAATCACATGACTTGTATATCATCCAACACGCATGAGCAATTTTCACAAAACTTAAATAAAAAGCATAATCGATCAACTTATATACAGAGCAGAGGTTTTGATTGCCAATCAAACATAAAATTATATTGTCGCACTTAATGCAAAATATAGAGCAGCCATTTGTGATCAAGAGATCAATGTTTAATTCTCCAATAATTCATAGGCTAATTCTTTGTATTGTAACCCAATAAAAATTAATGTCAATCGGATGACACAATTCTCTTCCGTCCTGCTTTGTCGAATTGAATCCCATGGAAATTTCTTGTATCACAATCTATGATTCTTTTTTATCGATCCGTACGTAAATTATATATATTTGTTTTTCAATAAAAATTTGGTTTGCAAGTCAAAAAGTTGAAAAATAAAAATAAAGTAATTAAGACCAAATAATCTTTTCCCACATACCAAATATCATTTATCTTTTCCACAGTGCCATTAAGTAAATAAGATAATAGAAAAATTAATTAAGAATATATTCTTATTTGACGATCAAGATCTACCCATCGAAAATAGAAGGACATGGAAAATTAAACATAATATACTTTTTATACTTCAATTAGTATTTATGTTTTACCTTAATTTGTGAGTTCCATGCACAATTTGTTTTTCCTTTCAGAATAATTTTTAATTTATATGAACAATTTTCGCAATCTTTATTTAATTTATTTAGTTTTGACTCTAGTAAATTCAATGTTGATATATGTATGAAAATTTGAATAGGGGGTACATATTTTGAATAAATTTAAAATTCTCCACGTCTATTCACATGTTACAATCAAATATTCATTTAATTAGCTCAGTTTCATAATCAATAGAAGTTCTTTTAAATTAACCTTAAGGTTCTTGTACTCGTAAATTAAATTAATTACATTCCACATAATCTCATACAATCCAACATATATGCACTTATTGTTTGACTAAATGAGAATGGTGGCAAGCAACGTCTTTCTAATGCTTTGACAGTAAGCATTCAAACATAAATGATATTTTGATAATAATATTTCGCACATCAAGTTAATTAAATATCTTATAAAAGTTTATGGACATCGTTAATAAATAGACTGCTTACAATGCAATTACAGATGACCAATTTTATGGTAATTATATATTGAGGAGGGATCCGATCGATTACCACAAAGTTGCCACAATCATTTTCTACATTTTAAAGTCTACATCGTCAATCCAAACCATTCAATATGATCTCCACAATAAAATGTGCTTCCATATCAAATTTTATATTTTTTTTGAATTTTTTTTACTATTTATTAAGATGCGTACAAAAACTAGTCAAATTCAGACCATGCTTTGCATGATTAAAGTGGATGTTTTAATTTGCGCTTATATCTCTTGTTTCAAAGCTGAACTGGTCAATTCAAATTTCTCAACATGTTCTTCATATTGAAATGTACTATTTTTTGGAAATTTTTTACTATTTTTTTAAAAATTTTCAAAATTGGTCATCTGTAATAATATTTCACACTTATTGAACTTTGACCATTTCCAAACTTATTTGTGAATTGTTCAACAACATCGATTAAATCTCATCATTTTTTATACATGTATATATGATATAATACGATATAGGAGCATATATAGATAATTAATGTACGCACGCACACACACAAATAGAAGATATGTATAGGAGCATATATATATAGATAATTACATGTATATATTTATGAAATTAATCTGTTTCTTTTAGTTTCTTGAGTCACTTAATTTTGCTTAATATTGATTTTTTAACGCAGATTAAGATCATCTTCTTTAGACTTCTTTTGCTCCTATCTTAATTCTCAGTCTGAATCTTATGAAACCTCTTTCCCTTCCTTCAGCTTTCTTAGCTTTCACTCACGGATTAAAACAACTGAACATCAGTTCCTTAATACTTATTACGTACGCTCTTAATCTCTTGTTGCTGAACAGCCCACAGTGATAATTGAGACCTGGGACCCACGCATGTGGGGGCTTGGAGGAGCCTGACCTAAATTCTCTCAGCAGATATCACAGATAAACCTTCAATTAATATATATCTTGTGGATTTTTTATAGATTTACTTTAATACCCCTCTAATATTAATTTTTTAAATAAATTAATTGTAATTGTCCCCGTCCAACATTTTATAGTGTAGGACATCAGCACATCACCCACTTATATAATGAGATTTTATCCATATTTTTTTTTATCAAATTATTTAAATATTTTACCAATACATTTACTGATCCTTATTCATTGTATAAAATTATATTAGTTAGTCTATATCTATATACTTAAAAACCCATTTTTATACTTTTGTAATTTAACCTTGTTCAAATTGATTTTAGAGATCTATAATTCAATTAATATCAAACTAATCTGTTTTCATGTGATTGCTGTTATTTAAATTTTCATTCTAATTATAATCAGCCTACCCATTTGCCAAATTAAACCACGTCCAAGAACATGATTTTGTTCTTTCTTGAGATTTTTCGTTTTCATTTAACAACTATAGATATTCGTAATGAAAATATGATATTTATTCCATTACAATGATAATTTTCTTACATAATCTTGCCGTCATATAAATTAAAATTAAAGAATGTAAATATTGCCGTCATATAAATTAAAAAGAATGTAAATATAAATCCTTCTATTTTGTAATAATTATATCCATCTTCTGCCATTGACAGTCAAAAAACCGAGAAAGGTCGAGTTTCAACCGATGCTCTCAGCTATACAGGGTAAATTGGAGGGATGGACATCCAACCTACTATCTTATGGGGGGTAGAATCACACTGGTCAAGGCAGTTTTGTCAGCAATGCCTTTGCATTACATGCAAGCACTTAAAATACCAATTGGAGTTATGCAACATATAGGCAGAATGAAGAGAAATTTTCTTTGGAAAGAAAATGAGATATGTAAGGGAATCAACTGCCTAGCTAACTGGGAGAGGGTGTGCACCCTGAAAACTAATGGAGGTCTGGGAGTTATCGATCTGGCTTGTCAAAATGATGCTCTATTGACAAAATGGATTTGGACAATGGAAAGCAACCAGACGGGTCTATTAAGAAGATTGTATGGCATCACTACGGCAAAGCTATTAAGATTACCAGCACAAGATGTGTCCTTTTTTATAAAAGATCTCACAATAATGGTTCCTTTCTACTCAATTTCGATGGACAGGACTAGTTCTGAAATCTCTTGGAGGTAGACCGACACTGGAAAATTCTCATGTGCAACAGCGTATACAACCATGCACGATCGGGGGCTAAGATCTCGGACACAGCAAAGGCTATGGAAAATTAAGGTTCCCATGAAGGTCAGGATTTTCATATGGCTCATGCTGGAGGATAAGATCTTGACACAGGAAGTTCTCGGTGTAAGAGGATGCATAGTGCAACCGGGTTGCCACTTGTGTGACTCTAGTGTGACGGAGTCAAGGGATCACCTGATGTGAGAGTCTCCCTTTGCAAGAAGATTCTGGAGAGGATTGGGCGCTCACCATAACTTGATAATCGGGAGTGAGAGGGGAATCCTACAGGCTTGGATAAGGGGACATTGTAACATGACACGGATGCAAAAGGCTCACTGGGATGTTATATGGGCGGCTGGAGCGTGGGGCTTATGGTGAGAGAGAAATAGAAGGCTATTCTCTAACAAAAGAAAATTAGTGCATGGTCTAATTGATGATACGGCTATGGAAATTATCCTTTGGGCAAGTTTTGTGTAATTATTGAGATGTCACGATAATATTCTTGTAAATATTATATTAGTAGAATAAGAGTAACTTTTGGGCCTTATATATAAAAACTTTTTCTTTATCAATGCATTTGTTGGCATATTTTTTGCCAACCATCAAAAAAATAATTATATCCATCTTTATTCCAATTCCTTGACATACATCTCATTCTATAAAAAGGGGAATGCATGCAATTGAGTTTTTCTGCAGAAATAAAAGGGTTTGAATTAATTAATATATTCTTTCGGTCTCAAAGTTAAGTCAATTTTATTTTTCTCAACAGAATTTGGAATAAAATATATTCCTATTCGTAATTGTTGGGTTGTAAAGAACCTACCTAGTCTAAGAGGAGGGGGAATTAGAATAGCCTAATTACAGTGGTTCACCTCTTCTACGTAAAAAACAATTACACATCAAGCTAGCTGCCATTGAATCTTGTCAGCCCTCCATTATTTTCCACCTCTTTAATTAGTTATCTGTTAATCATAATTGTACTATTTATTGACTGAAAATACATACTTACAACGACAAAGATTTTATGAAATCTATACAAATAAGTAATTTGTTTAATTGATAATCACTAAAAAATTATTAAATATCAATTAACAGATTGACAAACATAATTAAAAAAAAAGGTATGAAAAATGGATGAACAGAAAATTAATGTCATGGACTTTGGAAAAGGAACCGGGAGCGGCCTGCCCAGCAAGTGCACACGAATCTTGAAGCAGATCGAAAGGCTCCGAATTTGGTATGATGTCAATTGTACCGCCCTCCTCCCTATGGAAAGTACTGATCATCACTCAACTATTATTGCACCATATTATATGTTTAACAATTGTAGAGGATCATGGGTTCGAATAGGAAATGTAAGAGGATGTTAACAGAGACCAAAGAAGGGACTAGTAGGTGAAAGTTTAACAATTGGACCACTGCAATGATTTGGGTTTATCCAAGAGCAGCTTGGGAGCTTGACCCAAAACGAACAACAACTGCATTGTACCCATCCAAATTTAGTTAGAATTTTCCAGTTTACATTTTGTATTAACCTTTTTTCCAATTTTAACAAGCAGGGATTGTCAGAGTGTTAGCTAGCTCATACGCCATGTCCATTATCCCCACTAATTAATTAGTTATTCCAAATTAATTAAAATGCTGGAGGGAGAAAAAATTAATACTGAGCTACAGTACTTGGTGCTTTTCCTGTCTCCACTAAATAATATTCCTTCTCAGCTCATTATATTCTATTTCTACCCTCTCCAGCTTCACACAACAGAAACAGTGCACTAGATCTAGAAGAGATAAGAGAAGAGAGAATTAAGAGAGGAGGTCAGATCGATCGATCATGGGGCGAGGTAGAGTTGAGCTGAAACGCATCGAGAATAAGATCAACCGTCAAGTGACCTTCTCAAAGCGTCGCAACGGCCTCCTCAAGAAGGCCTACGAGCTCTCCGTTCTTTGCGATGCGGAGGTGGCACTCATAATATTCTCGAGCCGCGGCAAGCTTTACGAGTTTGGCAGTGCTGGGTAAGATAATTCTTTCTTTTCCAATTAAAAGAAATTAATTCAGCTATTGGTCTACTTCTTTTTCTCTTTCGTGATTTCATGGTATATTTACCTTGTAATAATTCTTTTCTTGTAAGCACTGTTTTGGCTTTCGTTTCAAGTACTGTATTTCCCTAACGAGACTACTGTTTTATCTAAAATGGTCAGATCTTTTGTTTGCTCTTTTTAGGTGATTTTATTTTAATTTTTTGGTGGTTTTCCGTAGCTTGTTTAGTTTGGTAGATAACTAGGTAAAGTTTTGTGTCATGATATATCTCTGACGATCTTGTTCTATATTTCTTAGCTTTGCTTCAAACACTTGTGTATTTTTCTAGGGAGTACTGTTTTATCTAAAATAGTTGCATCTTTTCTTCCATTTGGTAACTGATTTTTAATGGTTATTTAGTTTACCATTATTGTACCTAGGCTGGAGATCTATTCTTGTTTATTCTTTTTTCCATTTATATGTAAAGTTTGGTCTAAACAAAAAGTTAGCAAGGCTTCAAACTCTTTTTCTTTCAAGATTTACACTTTCTCTCAGTTTTTTTCCTCTTTGTTTATTTTGAGAGTTGATGAATTGTGTAGGTTTTGTTCTTTTAGTAATGTCTAACTTCACTTTTTGTGGGTCTTTTCCTTAGCTCTCTCCTCCAAATTAAACTCTCTAGAGATTTAGATTTTGGTATGGTCACAATTAGATACTGCATCTCTTACCACCTCTGATCTATAACCCAAACCTTATCTTTGTTTCTCTTATTTGCTTTACTACTCAATATCCTCTCTCTCTCTCTCTCCTGATGTCTAAGCAAGAGGAAAAGCAAGAAAAGAAGGAACTGCCCTTTCTATTTTAATTGTGTTCTCACTTCAGGCTAACTTTTGTTGACTGATTTTTTTTTTTAACATCAAGTAAAGTTTTTTTTTTCTTTTTAATTCGTAAATACAAAGCCTTTGTTTTGTTGTATGGCGCAACTGCAATTCCTTTAGTTGGCTTCTTCTTCATAATTTCTCTCTCTCTCTCTCTCTCTTAACGAAACAGTGGCGCACCTTTTTTCAATATGTTCTATCTTATTATTATTTTTTTCTTAAGTAAATTATCTTTAGTTGTCTCAAGCCAAGCCTGATCATAACTGGAGTGGAACTACTATGAACAAAATTTTGGAAAGAGAGTCTTTTAATCATCGTTATTCTTTTCGTAAGGAAAAAAAATTCTCAAAATTCTTTATATCTTTTGGGGAAGATTTAGTTGTCTCTAACTCTCTTATCCTTCTAAATGCCTAATTGTATACTGATCTGATACTATACTTATCTTGGACTGCCGATTGTAAGTTATGCTAATTTGTAGCTTCATTTTTCTATTTTCCCTTAAAATCTTTATTTATATATGAATTGTGGAGCTTTATTAGCTTCTTCCAGGTTACAAGAAAATAATTTTAGCATAGCATTATATCCAAAACGTCTGGTCATTTTTACTATGTTGTTTTACAAAAATCTTATAGCTATTTCTGACTAATAAACATTAAAATTTCCTTTTAACTTTACTTTCATCTAATTGTAGATGAAATAATACAATAAGCCAACATTTCAAAGAATTATCTAGAATAATTAACTTTGCAGAAAATGAAACATCATAACATATATCTTTACACCGATTCATGATTGCATGATATATAACTAGTTGATTCTTGATACCAATTATGCTTTTATGATATTAGTATTACTAAGTTGACCTGATTTGTTGTATGAACATTTGCCTTTAATTTCTCTTATAGCATACCCAAGACTTTGGAGAGGTACCAGCGCACCTGTTTCAACTCTCAAGATGGTACTGCTGCTGCAATTTGTGAGACACAGGTACTCTATATCTGAATGGAGAATAATTTTGTATACTAATATTTTCAGCACTTAGTGTAATTATGAGAATGGCTACGGTCGCTCTCATTTCAAAAACACCTTTGTAAATCATCTTTTATTAATATAATTGTTGACAACAATTGCTGTCAACCGTCAAAAAAAATATTTTCAGCACTAAATGTTTTTTTTTTTTTTTTTTCTATTTCTATTAGTACAAGATTACACAAGAACTGACTTGTTTCCCTTGACTCAACTATTAATTAATATGTGCATCTTGCATTATTTATCTTTTACAAAAGAAAAAAGAACAAAATTTGTAAATTTTAGCTGAAGAATAGCTTCTCTAATGAATGTTCGCTGTTTTTACTTCAATTCTTATTCCTTAGTAAAAACACACTCTGTACAATGAGGGCAGGACTCGAGTTTCCTTCCTTTTCTCCCATCAGAAACAAAAACTAAAGGAAAGAAGAATAGAAATACCATTTTGTGACAATGACTATTAATTTTTTAAACATACATGATTAAAGTACTTATATTTTTGTCGTTATAATTAGTTTTATGTAATGCGATGCTTGATTGGTTTAATTTATATAGAAATAATATTAAATTTTATAATTGGATATATTAATTGAAAACAATCAATTCAAGCTGACATCAACAGTTTGTTTCATTTTTCTTTGTTTCCTGCACGAAGCCAAATACATATATTCCACAACAAAATGAAATGCAACTATATATTTTCGAAAGAAACCCAAGGAGAAGCGATAAACTATTTTTGTGTTATGCAAAGATGCTTAAGTTGTATGTAAAATAAATTTGACCAAAATTTTTGCTTCATTACTTGGCAATTGTCAACATATATAGCACTATTTTTAAGATGTTCGGATTGGTTGATCTTTTGGTGATAATTCACTAATTAGGGTTCTTTCAATTTGCAGAGCTGGTATCAAGAAATGTCAAAGCTGAAGGCCAAATTAGAGAATCTTCAACGAACTCAGAGGTGCATCTTTGTTTGACTATATTTAGAGGAAGCCGTTCGAGGCTTTACATTCAGGTCCCTACATCCAAAGATCAATTAAGAACAATTCACAAAATGCAAAAAAAATAATAATAATTTGAATATAAAATTGGAAAAATTTAAGACATTATAACCAAAAAAGATCTTTCCAAAATCTATGGTGTCTGCAACACAGTATAGTGAATGAAAGCATCTAATTTCATATATTATTTCAAGATGTATCACATGCTTAAATTAAGAGTTAAGAAAATTTTTGCAATGCATTTTGTAGTGGACTCAGGGTTCTAGAATATTCACACACACACACATATAATCAAAGCTTTCAATAAATACAGTTATGTCATCAATTAGGTTTTGGCCTAATTAAATGTATACTTATGTCATCCAAATCTTACAATTGTATTTGAATAATAGGAGATTTCTTGAAATTTTAACATGGATATATAATTTATATACTTTTGCAAGAATATTGGTGGATTGATTCAATATAACTATAGTTTTGCAAGAATATCGAGTTAAATGTTGGAAAAAAAAAAACTATATACATCTGCAACTTTGCAATAATATACACATAAAACATAAGAGTATGATTATTTTAATTATAAAAAAATGAGCTCAATTTTGACAAACCATGAGGTATGCATTACCTTTGAAGAGAAATTGAGAGAGTATTATTTTTTTTCTCAAGTAAAATGTCTTTTTCGATCATAGCTTACACGACAAGATGTGAACCATTATTCCTGGTTATTGATAGAACAGTCATTACTCCAATGATGGCTTATAATGTATATTTCAAAATATAAATAAGAGATTTTACTACTGATACTTTTCTTGATTAAAACATCTATGTTAAGAATTCTCTCACACTTTGAATTAATTAGTTCTATATTTGTCCATAACAAGAAAATCTAGGTAACATGTGTCTTCACCATTATTCTATTTTTGAGTAAAAATAAGGGTCAAGCCCCTATTTGTATATTGATTGGAAAAGTTACTATTATTCTATTTGGCAAGTTATTTTAAAACCATCTACTACTAAATTTTTAGAAACTTAACTAGGTGCTTAATTAATTGTACTTAAACTGAATATCTGTATGAAGTTCAAAGTATTTTCTGAGTCTAAGAAATATGTTCCAATGCCTACAAAAGTTTTGCTAACAAGTAGTTTATAAAAATATTAATTTAAGGAATTTGCTCGGTGAGGACCTCGGACCTCTCAGTGTTAAAGAACTACAACAACTAGAGCGACAACTTGAAACAGCTCTGTCACAAGCTAGACAAAGGAAGGTATAATCTTATTTCACTTTTAATTTCAGTGGTTAATGCACATATATTAACTGGGTGATGCTGTTTTAGCAATCTATTTGGATTCAGACAAAAAAAGAAAACCTGTAATTAGTTAGTAATGAAACAAAAATAAAACCTGTTGGTTACTAACCCATGAACAAAAAGGTATTTATGGTATGTCGTATAACAATTGCTCTTGTGATGTGAGACCATGTACCACTGTATATATATTCTATGTAGAGTATATTAATAACTATTTTACATTTTTTTTTTAAATTAGGTAATGTAGTCTATGTTATGATTTATCATCATGCTTTAATCTTAATTGGTTCCTTGTCAAAATGGTCTTTATACTAGATGTGGATTAGTAAGGTTGTATTATTGTCAGATTTAATTACCAAGCACACATGCCTACTATCCAAAATAGCAAAAACCTTCTAATCAAATTTAGTTAATTTTTTTCCAATAGAAATAATAATTATTGCTACAGACCATTTTATATTATTTTTATTTGCACTCATAAATCTAATGTTCTCGAAGAATTCAAACCAAATTTGTATCTTTAATGCATCATACCAATATTGAAACAGACCCAGATTATGATGGATCAAGTTGAAGAACTTCGCCGGAAGGTATGTTGATCTTTTATTTATTATTTTGCTATTTTTTCAAAAGAACATCCAAAGCTATCTTCCGAGTCACTCATTAGGCTAACATCATTAAATTTTTGTTAATATTTGGACATATATTATGTTATTTCCTTAATGTAATAATAAAGCAACTATGTTCTTCTCCCTAATTATTGTTAAGTCAAATTGTGTGAAATGGAGAGTTATGAGAATATGTACTTTTCATATTTTTGTATATATAGAAAGATATATACTCAAAACTTTATATATTTTGTAGTGTTATAACTTATAACAGGACTTGTATTGTACTTTGCATTTCTAATCTTTTTAAGCTTATAACTGATACTCTAATAGGAGCGTCAGCTTGGCGAGATAAACAAGCAGCTCAAGAGCAGGGTACTTCTACTAGAAACTAAGAACAATTTTTATAACGAAACAATAATTTATATAATTATATTTAGTTCCTAATTTACTTGCCTAAATTATATGTAGCTTGATGCTGAAGGAGCTGGGCCTTTAAGATCCATTCAAGGTACATGGGGACCACCAGATTCCATAGTTACGGCGGATGGCGGTTTCCCAGTTCAAGCTTCTCACTCAAATTCCATGGATTGCGAACCTACACTCCAAATCGGGTAAAACTTGCACTATTTCTTTAAATAAATGTAAAGATTTATTTTCTGTAAATAAATAAAAAAAGCAGCAATCTTTGGAGACAATCAATTACAAATGGGAGATTGATTTTTAATTAAAATGGGTATCATTTCATGCTATCTATTACATGCCACAACTTATAATTAATATCAATCATATATTAGTTACTTCAATGTTGTTATATATGCCTAATATGCTTTAATCTTCCATAATTGACAGTAGCTGGTGTAGTTGATATGTTCAATGTTTTTCTTTAGTTTTCTATTTCTTAGACTAGTCGAATTTAGTTGAGGTTTCATATAAGCATTATATATACCGAAATCAGTGTCCAAGCATCATAAGTTGTCTCAAATTCTCAATGGTTCTGCAATAACCCACTGATTGATGGTCCTGAATTTGTACTCACCCCACAAAAATCAGAATATTGGAACTTTTATTGCATATAGAAAATTTGAACCATAATATATATAGTTGAGATTTGAGACCTTTAGAGCGTGTTCAGCGTGCACGTAGGAATAGGAATAGAAATAGAAATCCAGAATTTTTGAACTGATTTTTATTGTTCACGTGGAAAAAAAAAAATTCAGTCAGAATAAATTTTTTTTTCCACGTGAACAGTAATTTCCGAACAGGCCCTTATTGTAAATAGGAAGGCCTAGTTGTGATTTGAGACCTTTATTTTCTATGACTGGAGGGAGAAACCTATGGAATGGTATGCCTTCCTGGAATGTGTTAGGTAGCTATAGTGTTGGGAAATTTAGCCAGAGAATTACTCCCCTAACCTAGCTATCTACATCCCTAAAAACCTGGATTTGAATTTGGACATTCACCTTTTTAATTAGAAGGTTGGGTGGATTTGAATTTCATTTTCCAAATTTATTATTTGTATCATTTCCAAAATTCAAAATTCAAATGTAGCATGCTGTTTTTAAAATCTTGAATCTCAGCAGAGATGCGTACCTAGTTTGTGTGTCATTAAAGGGTGGCACACAGAGAAGACACGCCTAATTAAGTTCCAATTTCTAATAATAAGCATACACTAATAAACAATTATTTTGTTGTAATTTTAGGTATCACCAGTTTGTTACTCCTGAGGCAACAATGCCAAGGAACAATGGAGGAGAGAACAACTTCATGCTTGGCTGGGTTCTTTGAGCTTAATTATTAAATCAATACTGCAATTAGGGGTCCTTTGGTCCTCTTAAACAAGTATTAATTGAAATTATCTTATAATTGACATGTTTTGTGGTTTGTAGTTTATAATAACCTAGCTTGCTTTCAGTGTGTTTTCTGACTTCTCAGCAGTGTGCAGTTCAATGCTGAACAAATTTATCTTTTGATGCATTATGCTATTGGACTTTGTAAAATATACACAGTGTGTCTATTTTAATTTTCCTGGGAAGGTTCAATAATATCTGGTGATGTCAGACTTTGATTACATATTTTAATTATTTAATTGTTGACTCAGTAATTCATCCAATGCACTTCATGCATATATATATCTGTGTGTGTGTGTGTGTGTGTGTGTGTCTTGTATAATGCATGTCTTGTGAATTTTTAGTATTCTACTTGTTAAAGCAGGAAGTTTAATTGAACTTGCACCTATATATATTTTCATTGTTGAGAAGATGTAATAGTATTACAGAAAGAAAGTGTTATCTTTTTTAAGCTAGCAATAAATTTTCCTTTTTATGGAAGATAAAATTGAAACAAAAAAGGTAAAGAAACGAGTACAAGGAAGAGAAGCTACGGTAAAAAAAACATGACACCAAGAAAAGCAAAATGGAAACAGTAAAAAGCAACCCCTTTACATAGTTCTAAGCATCGTAATCAGCATAATTATAAGTTAATTAAAAAACCTAAATTTACTATAGTCAGAATGTACAACAAACAAAATTGTTGTACAATAATATATCTGGAATATATAACAGTACTGTCAAATGCAAGTTCATTGGAAAAAGAAACAAAAAAGTGTTTCCGTTTATTTCTTTTCCAGAAAGGCCTGTGTGAGATGGCAAAATTTGTCTTCTCGTTAGCTATAGAGTATATATATATATATCTGCAGTAACTTCATGTGCAATTACTGTCCTTATCTATATATCTAATGTCTCATTTTATCCAATTTTACAGTCTACGATCCATAGTTTTGGTTGATTCAACTGATATTTAATTTCTGATACTTACTTTGGTAGAGCAGGACATTAATTGCTTGCCAGCTATCCAATTGTAGTCCTTAGCAAAGTCGGAGACAAAACTAGATTTGACAAGACAATCAGTTTAATTTTTTTTCTCAAACCATGTCTGTCATAAAGAGTATGATCAAAATTGATCAAATGGTTGAGTTCTGCAGTTTGGATCCGATGGACCTCCAAATTGTCCAATGCGCTTTAAGGTTTGTGTGCACAAGTTTTAGAACGTGGCGCACATGAATCTTAAATTGCATTGGACGACTTGGATATCCATTGGACCAAATTTATTTCCTATGGGCACCAGATCCAAACTTTTCTCTTCTATGAGATAGTTCCATTTGGATAGCACAGTATTGATCAGTCATGGATAAAGATTTTTACACAACAGTTTTGGCTTCGTGCAGCACACTAACTACATATAGAATCAAATAACGTGCATATGACTTGTGTGCTGAATAAGGTCAAAACTGCTCTGTTAAAACCTTTACCCATCAGTTATAACCAATGATTTAAATCGCGTTTATCGCGAAATAGTGTACGGGTTAAAAAAATTGCGCTATGCTCAAATAGTGGCGCTATAGCGCGGAATAGCGTGCTATAGCAGCGCTATTTGGGCATAGCGCCATAGTTTTTTTAGTCGAAAAACGCTATAGCGCGCTATTTAAAACACTGGTTATAACAATGATAGAGCACATACTCTTTTCATGCCAATCTGGATAGGCCGGTCTCCTCTAATTAATACACAACATGGTGCTGAAGTAATTAATAATGAGAGGTGCCAAATTTACAAAAACAAAAACAAAAATCCTCAAATAATTTGAACGGTTAATTCTTATTTATTAACGAGCTACTTTGAAAAGTCATTTCCAATAAAAAAAATTACATTGAAAAGAAATAAGAAAATTTAGATTGCAAAGGCTGAAATTAAAAATACATAATATGTGGTAACTGAGATTTAAACTCAAGTCTTCACAATCACAAAGTGGAATTCTAACTACTAACTAGAAATACACATTTAAAAGTTTATAAGAGGACCGAACTGTATAAAAACTTTAAGAAATAATTGAATTAAATTTCAATACATTAATTAATTAAAAAAAAAATTACAAAGATGACTAAGCACCAAAAGAAATTAATCCTGAAATAATTTCAAGGGTTCATTTATAAACGAGCAGCTTAATTATATCAAAAGAAATAAGTATGAAAAAACATATATAAATAAAAATCTGTCTCTTATGGTTATGGTAGCCCTTCAATGAATTATGAAGCTGTGTTAATCTAGGTTAAAGTATAGGCCATAACGCTAACTGCCGAATTATTGAATCGAAGAACATGACTTATATGAGTTTGCAGCTATGAGTGTAGCTGTTTAGGGGATGAGTTATGCAGTCCTATTTACTTTTTGTGTTTTTTTCTTGGTTTTTGGGGAGGAGGTATAGGTGGCGAGCTTTAATTGGCGTGTCAATTTGATTGACTGCTATTACTATATGAGACTGAGAGACAGTGAGAGAGGTAGAGAGATGGTGGCATCACTGGCATGGCATGTCATGAGGTGCTAGTCTAATTATGCTGAGGAAATGACTTGGGAGAGGTCATTGAATTGTACTACTTTCAGCCGAATATCCGGGGTGTATTTCCCTAGAATTATGTACGGACTGAAAAAGCTGGATTGGAGATTTCTTTCTCTAAAAGCCATGGTTTTAGGAAATAGTTTAGATTTCAGGGTTAATTTAAAATTGTAAGAGGAGGCAAACGGCTGAACGGCCGCAAGGAATTCAGATCCAGTGCAAACGGCGGAACGGCTGAGTCATCCGTTGTAATATTGCACGAATCTCAAGGCAACCCCTACATTCCAAATAAGTACCGAATTAATTTCGGTCCAGCTATGAGTTTGGATCCTCTCAAAGAAAAAGAAAAAAACTATGTGTGTTTGGATCTAGACAAATCTGATCCAATTAAGTTAGAATTCATGGTGTTATTAATTTTAATATTTGTGTAGAATCTGATCCAACGGTCTGTGACTTGAGTTCAAAATTTTTAGTTACTTTCTGGGACAGGAATTCTCTAAGATGATGGGTCTATATATTTTGAACTGGTTCATATTGAACTTGTATGTGAAGAAAAAGGAGATGAATTAAAATATTTGTTAAGGATAATTCGTGGTCAATCAGAGGTGCCATCAAAATTCAGATAATAATAAATAACTAGAAATGAAAATGTCAAAAAAAAGGGACATCAAGTATTCATTGAGAAATTTTTCTTGTACGCTCCGCTCCTAACGATTTGGTAATTTTGAAGACGAATTCAATTCTGCTCCTTTGTCTTGTCACCTTTGTCTGAGCTATCTCGATATGCTCTATTCTAGTGGATGGTTATGTCGCCACTCAACTTTCGATCTCACTATGTTCGAGCAAGTGCTTACATTCAACAGATCTCTAGCTAGTCATTGCTCGCTCGGTCCGTCTCGTCTCACTTTTGAATTGTGAGTTATGATCTCTCATACAAAAAGTATTGGTTTTGCTTCTAGATCAAATGTTAGTTCTCGACAGTTATGTTTTGTTAAGATTATTCCTAAGTTTGATATTCCAGAGTAGCTATATTATCATGACCTAAGCAAATATATGTACCTTGTAATGTGAAAGTGCAAAGTGAGAGAATATGCGGAGCTTTTTTGTCGTTTTTAGCACTGTTAAGGTCATAATCTATTTAACTTGTTAATTGTAATACAACAATAGAGTGAACATTTTTTGCGAGAAAAAAAATACATTTATGACAGTACTCTCTTGCGAAAAGAAAAAGTTAAACAATGACGGTACTCCATCGCAAAAAGCCACTTTTTTATTCTTGCGAAAAGTGTTTCATTCTTGTAGTATATATGCATGACTCTTAACTTGTATTTTTTTTAATGACAATTATCTACCTATAATTCCATTATTGATAAGGCTTTAAAATGATATGTATCCATAGTACTTACTAATTAAAGAATATTAACATATTATTTGTATTATATTATTATTTTTTAACTATATCGATATTATATTTAAATAAAAAAATTTAGATTTCATCAAATTTATATAATTTCCAATTGATTACTATTTAGTACTTACTAATTAATAAATACTACCTATGAATAATATGAGACGTAAGCTCCCTAGACCAAGATGTAATTGAATTGTCCAGAAACGCAACCAAAAAGCCCAAATAACAGCCCATTATGGTCTATAAATATTAAGAAACAGCTCATTCGGCCCAATATGAATTTCTGAGGCTCATACAAAGAATCATCCCTGTTCAATGAATGGAGACCCTTTTTTGCCCCCAAAAAGCAAATCCGAGTCAGACCCAGTCCTACAACAGGTTGCAATTAATGAATGAATGTGCAATAGCAGTAATCACCGTTTCACCATTATTTAGGGATTAATAATTTGTGCACATGATTGACAACTTTTTATCGTTTAACAAATAACTCAATTTGTTTGGTTTGGTTTGGACAATTGGACCCCATGTTTTTCGCCTTTTCATTGGTTTGGTTCCTCCAAATTGGCTCCAAAATCGGACTTCTCTGCATGCCTACATCTATTGCTCATATTTAATTCCAAGTGTTGCAATAATGTAATTCAATACTGTTTCAGAGACATCATGATATTCTCCTTCACTATTAGATTATTGTAATAGTGTTGCAATAGAATTGTGTTGTGGTATATTTCTATTTAGAAAATGAATTTTCTCTCCTAGCTCCTCAATCAATTAGCATGTATTCTATGTCGTCCTTAAATTTAATTGAATTGGTTGCTGTTAATATAGTACGCTTTCATTGATGATCGAGCCATAACAGATTATTAAATTCTTAACAGTTAACATGTCTCTTTTTTATTAGAGGAGCCTCATAATTGTTGTCCCACTCTCATCTTCTATTATTCTTCAATTTTATTTGTTCAATCTCGTTCACATTTCTCACGATATATAAAGAATTTTGCGAATCTAAAACCACAAACGTCTTCTATGCAATTTTATCTTTCAAATGAGATCCATAATGACATACTTTTGAGCTCGTCGTTACATAAGTATTTATACCTCGTCAGTTAAGTATTTATATCTAATATTTTCTACATATGACACTGCTGACATTTAAAAGTATTAATATCAAGTATTACAAATATTTATATCTATAAACTGAAGTATTTATACCTATGTGGTCAACTATTTTTGTTAATGAAATGTTGACGTGGCCGATTGGGGAATGTTGATGCGGAGATGCGAGATCCACGATTGGAGATAAATGATTACAAGTATATATATATAAATACTTGTGTGACGATGAGCTCGAAAGTATATCATTATGGATCTCATTTGAAAGATAAAATTGCGTAGAATACATTTGTGGTTTTAGATTCACAAAATTTATCATAGATCGTGAGAAATGTGGATGGCATTGAAAAAAAAAACTCACCTCTAAAAACATGTATGATTGTTCTTCCCATGTAGTTTGAGTGGTCTCTCATATAGTTATATCAAGTTAGACATGCAAGTATTAGTTTATTATCTTCCAAGTATTTATACCCATGAATTTAATTAAACTTAAAAGACCACAGTGTTTTGAATAAATTTAATTAAACTAGTTAGTTAAGTTAATGAAAATTTAAATTTGTTTAAGAGATGGGGAATGGGAGTGGGGGATTTCATATAATTATTCTTTATTCGAAAGATAACCAGATGAAAACGATGTTAATTATATCCTGAAACCAGTGCCTTCCAAGAATAGCCTAAGTTAGCATTTTTAATGTTATATATATATATATAGGAATATGCTAGCATGCTATGCATAGCATAGAACCCCTCCATACAACGGCTTGGATTTCGAGTTTTCAAAATCCTAATGGTCGATTCGAACCGTTCATCTTGTTCTCCATATTAATATGTGTTTGGAGACCAAATTTTATATTTTTTGGAATTTTTTTACTATTTCTTTAGATTTATTGAAAATTATTGTTTTCAGCAAATCTGTACCATAAAAAAACAGTGATTTTCAATAAATCTAAAGAAATAGTAAAAAAATTCCAAAAAAAATGTAAAATTTGGTCTACAAACACATATTAATATGGAGAACAAAATGAATGGTTCGGATCGACCATTAGGATTTTGAAAACTCAAAATCCAAGCCGTTGCATAGAGGGGTTTTATGCTATGCATAGCACGCTAGCATGTTCCTATATATATATATATATATATGAGGGATCATATGACACTCTTTTTTGGTGACATCGAATAACATCGTGTATTTTTAAAGTTTTCAAAGTCCAAATAGTCGATCCAAACCGTTCAATATAATAGATATGTTAAAATGTGCTTGCAGGTCAAATTTTATATTTTTTGAAATTTTTTTACTATTTATTAAGTATTTAACAAAATCGCTATATTCAGACAGTTGAATTTTTGTACCCATCTTAATAAATAGTAAAAAAATTCAGAAAAATATAAAATTTGATCTGCAAGCACATTTTAACATATCCATCAAGTTGAACAGTTTGGATTGTGAGCAGGATTCAAATGCACCCAATTTTTTGTGCACCTAAATGCACCCTATCTTTCAAATCATTTTTCTCCATTTTCAAAGTCCGAATAGTCAATCTGAACTGTTAGATGTGATATATATATTAAGGTGTACTTGGAGACCAAATTTTATATTTTTTGAAATTTTTTTAGTATTTATTAAGTCACTTTGAAAATCGCTAATTTTACATTTTCTAGACCATTGGATCAGTGATTTTTCAAAGTGGCTTAATAAATAGTAAAAAAAATTTCAAAAAATGTAAAATTTGGTCTCTAAACACATCTTAATATATATATTGCATCTAACAGTTCGGATTGACTATTCGGACTATAAAAATGGAGAAAAATAATAGGGTGCATTTGGGTGCATTTTAACCCTCCTATATATATATATATAAAGAGAGAGAGAGAGAGAGGGGGCGTGGGGGGGGGGGGGGGGGGGCAGCGGTTGGCTACTTTACTTACATAAGCATAATATGGTATATGCTTACAAGTCATTTGTTCATTTTCAAAATTCAAAAAGTCGATCTGAACTGTTAGATATAATATCTATATTGAAATGTGCTTGGAGACCAAATTTTACATTTTTCTGAATTTTTTTACTATTTATTAAGTCACTTTGAAAATCGCTAATCCAACGATGACTTCTAATCTTACTGTTTGGTTAAGCCACTGCTGGATCAGCGATTTTCAAAGTGGCTTAATAAATAGTAAAACATTCAGAAAATGTAACATTTGGTCTCCAAGCACATTTTAATATAGATATCACATCTAACAGTTCATATCAACTTTTTGAGTTTTGAAAATGAAAAAATGACTTGTAAGCATATGCTTTATGTGAGTAGCCAACCTATATATATACTAGTATCATGCTCGCACGTTACAATGAGGACATATTATAAAATTGAATAGAATATAAAGAGACATTTTGTTTGACATTCACACAAAATTAAAGAAAAATATATTTAAATGACAATAAAAGATAGAAATGAGAAAAAATAGATATCCAAATAATAAATAACAATAAAAAATAACAACAAACAAAAAATATAGATCAAATGTAATATGAAAAAAAATCTTGAAGTATCATTACAATTTAAAATCTAATTTTCTTCACAAACAAGATATGTTATTAAACTATTTAGAGGAGAAATAATATGTAAATAAATAAAATTGGAAAAGATATAATTAAATGATTGGAATAAAATAATTTCTCTACATATATATTTAGATCGAAAAGATATAATTATTTTCATCAACACAAGGGTATAGATTTTAACAGCATCATTTTGGCTCAAGCAGCGTTTGAGGTGAGAGAAAAATCTTATTAAGACAATAATGCCCTTCCTTCGTAAAGGAACTAATAAAGACGCTATTATATTGGTTGCTTGAAAGATTGAGATAAAAAGAGAAGATCCAACACTAAACGGAGCAAATAATGACATCATGTGATAGAGGTACTACTGGGTCAGGTCGAATTCGGATTCTATTATATTTGAATCCGTACCTTAAAAGCGTTCGGGTTCGAATTTCAATCCATATACTTATTGGTTTTAAATCGGGTCGAATCTGGATTCTGATACCTATCTACCCGAAGATATTTTGGATGCATGCTTTTGGTTCTGAGTAGATAGATACCCATAACTTGTTTGTAGACTATCGGGTCTGGTTCAGATACGGGGCGGTTCTGGATCTAAAGCGGATATATGTCATAACTCCAAAACATTTGAAAAATTATTTACAATTAAATATAATAATTTCTTAAACATCTCATATTATAAATCATTATAATATAAATTAAAAACTACTCCAAAATAAAAATTATATTATTGATCTTGTTTATAAATAATAAAATATAACATGCTACATAACATAACACAATAAAAATAACAACTCTATGGTTGAAAAATAGATATAATTTTTAGAAAGTAAAATATTAGAGATGATGATTTCTTTTTTTATAGTTCAAAAAAATCTATGAATAAAATACTAATAATTTGTAGAAAGGATCGACATATCAATGAGGACAATAAATTTTCATTATTATGCAGATGATATTAAGACAAATATTAAATGATGTATTCATAACAATAAATTTTATTTAAAAAATTAATGCAGCTGTTACGAAAGGAATAAATTTAACATCCCATGTGTGTGTATAAACATAGCGAATATGTGACTACATTATATTTTCTCACATTTAAGTTGTGAAAAAGTACTAGGCTCACCACGGCTTATGCAAAAATTAATATGCAAAATTGTATTTTCTTTATATAGTAATAGTTATTAATGCATTTTTTATCAGATATTTATATGGGTATCGGATTGAGTTCGATTATGGATCGGATAATTAAATGAAACCCATATCCTACCCATTATAGTATCGATTCCGGTTTGGATATTAAATTATTAATTTTGTAACCGTATCCATAATTTAACTGGTTATATTTTTTAAATCATACCATATCCAAATTAATAAGATCCGAGTCGGATTTGGTTTGATTCCGGATCGGATCCGAATAATCGGGTAAAAGTAGCATCTCTAATCATGTCTTGCGAATCTATATAAATGTACTTAAAATTGAGATTACAAATTTACAATAAAAACAACGCCATGTGTGAAATATTTTATTCACAAAATAAAATCGTTTAGACCTATTAATTTTAGTTGGGTCTGAGTCTCTCAGATTGTATCTTGCGTATAGTGAAAATATGTAATTAATATGATTGACATACATCCTTTACTTGTATATATTTTTTCAATAACCTTATATTTATAAACTATTTATGGGTTATTTTAAACCCAAACATAAATATCCAGGGAAAAAAGCTTGGTGAAAGATGCGGGATGTATGGAAAAAAAAAAATTTAACTCCTAGATATAGAAGAAATAAAAGGTACCTCATTTTCACTGTATTCCTTCCATAATTGGCAACAAAATTCTGTCAACAAAAAAAATATTAAAAAAAAATATTCAAGCTTAATTTTTAAACTGATATAAATGTAACAATTTTGGTGATGCACGAAAGTTTTCGTGTTATGTAGTAGCAGTCTAAAATTCTATATTATTATTTGCAATTAGATTGGATCCTTGTATAGTTTTATAATAATAAAAAAAATACTATACTTTTTTTTATAAACAAAATTAGAGCTTTGCTAGTTTTTTATTTTTACTTTTTATATTTGAGTTGGATATATCAAGTATGAAATTTGAAAATACTTTTGGATCTCATCACTGATTTATGCATTAATATTACAAAAACACTACTAAAGAAAACGCGACTATACAAGGTAAAAAAAGCTAATGACAAATGAGAATTGACTACTTTCTTTGGTTATTATGACTGTGTATAAAGCATATGTTTTAAAGTTTTTTTTTAAGATCTGATATAGTTTACTTCTAAGAGCATCTAAATCTCTGAAACTCTTAGAGTTTTTAATTTAATGTGGTAGTTTTTAAATCAGTTTCAGGGATGCAAATGGGTTTCTTATTTAGCAATTTTGCTCCAAAGTTTTTTAATAAGAAACTGTTTATAAACTCTGACGTGGTCAAATAATTCGCTAAAATTCTTTTCTCGTGTAATTTATTGGCTGATATGGCAATTAAGAAACTCTAATTTTAGTTTCAGAGATGCGGGGATTTAAAAATTTTCAAAGACAAAATTTTTAAAAATTAGTTAACAGTTATTTAGAAACTCTCAGAGTTTCACGGATGTAGATACTCTAAGAACTGTGTATGCCAGTACTATATCGACATGGCTCTATAAAACCGTGTACAATGTATCAATCTTGTCCTACACGATGCGCATGGACACGGTCGTAGAATAGTGCGTTATTAGCTTTTTAAACTTATATAATTGTGTATTATGTAGTAGTGTTTTTGTAATAGTGTATAATCAGTGACGGGACAGAAAATTTTCCAAATTTCATACTTAATAGTTAATATATATTCCAACTCTAATATACAAAAAAATCTAAGAAATCTCTAAGTTTTTTCATAAAAAAAAAAAAAAAAAACAGAGTATAGTATTTTTCTTTTAATCATACAATGATCTAATTTAATTGCATATAATAACAATATAGTATTTTGTGAATAAAATATTTTACATAGGGCGTTGGCATTATTGCAAATTTGTAATCTCTATTTAAATCCATTTATTTAGATCCGTAAGATATGATGTAATTATTTGCTCCGTTAGAGAGTTTATCTATTTAGGAAGCGTCTAATTGTTCACAACTTTTTGTCCATCATTTGTCCGCAGCTTTGACTTGCACGAATACTGTAAAATTATTTCTACATGCTGTATAATTATACAATATATCACATAAAATATATCAGCTAATCACAAAATATCCAGCAACTATTTGAAGTGGTCACATGATAATTAGAAAAATATTGCAACTTGCACAATACGACAAAATAAATGTACTTTCAAACTGTACTTTCGAAAATTACAGTTATAGGAAGTCATTGGCAGTTAGAGTTAGTTATTAGCGGTTATTGGCAGTTGGAGTTAATTATTAGCGTCCGTACTGGGTTGAATCTTGTATACTGTAAAATTGAATCTTGTATACAGTAAAATTTTCAATTGAATCCTGTATATTATAAAATTGAATCTTCTACACAGTAAAATTTGCAATTGAATCTTGTATACTATAAAATTGAATCAGCAAAACTGTAAAATTGAATATTGTATACAGTAGAATTTTCAATTGAATCTTGTATACTGTAAAAATTAAATCTTGTATACATTAAAATTTTCAATTGAATTTTGCATACTATAAAATATATATTGTAAAATTGAATCTCGTATACTGTAAAATTTCCAAATAATACTATAAATTTTCAATTGAATCTTGTATACTGTAAAAAGACAATTAGATGGAAGTAGATAAGATTATGGACAAATAGTGGACAAAACTTAGTGGATAGAAACCTTTTCTCATCTATTTATGTCAATCGTTCAAACAACCAATATAATAGCTTCTTTATTAGTTTGCTTTATGAATGAAGGGCATTATGGTCCAAATAAAATCTTTCCTTCACCTCAAGCGATGCTTGAGTCAAAATGTTTCTCTTAAAATCTACACCCACCACAAGATCTGTTATTTATCTATTTACAAAGATACAACAGTCCTAAATAAAATTTGGAAAGATATGATAGTTTTCATTTTCATTGTCAAAACTATAGAAGAAGAGGAGAAATGAAATGAAGAAAACAGAGAAATAAAAAAAAAATAATTGTAGGAAATGGAGATAGTTATAAAGAGAAATAAGGAAACGGATTGTTAGGGATTTATTCAATTTTAATTGTGACAAATCATGTAGCAATTATTGTGCAAGTTTGTTTTTAACTATATTTAGATTTCTACACATAAAATAGATGTATTTAATCAAAATAAGACAAATTATGTGATTGAATAGTTGATATTCAACTTGAAAGTTCATCTTTCAATTTTAGCAGTTATCAGATCAGGACAACTACGTGCATAATATAATAATTGATATATATATATATATATATATATATATATATATATATATATATATATATATATATATGAGAAGGGTTCCAGTGCCTCATTTTTTTTTATACCTCATCATACCTCATATTTTATATCTTCATTTTCTTCATATTCAAAGTCTAACTTGTAGATCTGAACCGTTCAACATGATATCCATACTAAAATATGGTGAGGGATGAAATTTTATATTTTTTGGAATTTTTTTGCTATTTTTTTAAGATGGATAGAACATCACTGTTTTTTGAACGGTTCGAAAACAATGATTTTGTATCTATCTTAAAAAATAGCAAAAAAATTTCAAAAAAATATAAAATTTCATCTCTATGCATATTTTAGTATCAATATTTTGTTGAACAGTTCGGATCGACAATTTGGATTTTAAAAACGAAAATATAAAATATGAGATATGATGAGGTATGAAAAAAATGAGGCATTGGAACCCTCCTCTCTCTCTCTCTCTCTCTCTCTATATATATATATATATATATATATATATATAGGAAAAGTCGTGAGTATATACTCTTGTTTGTGATAACCTCTAAGCAATGCTTATTGCGCACTTTTGGTTAAACACGTACAATGGATCCATAAAAGCTTTTCCTCTGCCCATGTCTATCTGTAATTTGGAAGCAAATAAAAGATGTGAATGATTCAAAATGGGATCCCACAACAATTAATGACTCTTAGGCAGCTCTTTTAATTCTTTTATATTTAAAAAATGCATGTCTAATAACTATCTTTCATGAACTCACTCACCTCTTAAATGCGCCCAATATAATTTTCACGCGTATTGAAATATGGATATTTGTGTATATTATGCTCATGCATGAATACTCAAGACATAATGTTGACAGCTACCACATAATTCTTATTAGAGCATTTAATTAACAGTTTTCTTAATCATTTAAACTCATTTTACAAATCTCTTAAAATGTATATATATACTTGACTATTACTCAATATATATATGCTTACAAAATAATTGACGCGATATATATACATACATACTTATTGCGTCAATTCATAATTATTTATTTATTTAGTTTTTTTTAATAATTGACCAAAAATAATTATGAAATATTTTCAAAATGAAAAATTGAGAACTACATATAATATTTCTTAAACCCTAAATTAAGATGGATTTTCTTGGTTAATGGACAAAATGTATAGAAATTAATTGCTTTTATTTGAAATAAAATGTATAGAACTTAATTAGTAGAGAATTGATTCATCGCACAGGTACGTTATATATATATCATGAAGCCTAATTCTGAAGATTATAGAATTCAAATTTTAATAGACATTATAAGTCTTCTCCAGCACTGAAAGTTTAATAAAAGTGTTTGAACAAATTTGAAACAAGAACAATTAATGTATTCATAAGTTATTTTAAATTGCTAGGTTTATAGGTTTGTATATCTTTTATCAATTATCATTGTCCGGGAAGAATCCTGTCTCTATCAGCTCCCACAACCTTAAATTTTGTGATTTAGATTTTTTAACACCTTTAATTTAATTTACGACAGCTCCACTGCACTAACTCATTAAATATTTGATCCAATTACACAATTTGAACTCTGATTGTCAGTCTCCAAGAACATATCTTTACAAACAAACTAATTCATAACGAAAAAATTGTACAAAAAAAAAAACAAAAAAAATATATATAGACTCATCCTGACCTTATAACTTGATTAATAAGCTCATCTATTTATGAAGAATAATGTGATGAAAATATTCTCAGTAACATACTGATAATTCCCTTTTGTTTTCGAGGTAATAGCTGCGCTCGACATAACGGACACATCGCTTGGCCGACATCGATCCATTGATCGAGACATTCTCTATGGAATGCATGAACACAATTTCCCAGCAGTCTAACCTCATCATCTTGCTCCAAATTCTCCAAGCATACAATGCATAGATGTTTTGCCTCGCTCTGACATTTCCTTTTATCATGTAATTTATGACTGATGCTCGTGAATTCGGTCACTGGTAGCTGTTCTTTAATTGTCGAGGGCGGCGGCAGAGGTTCCCGAACTGAAGCATGGAGTTGATGACCGGATCTATTGTTATTTCGACCAGGTAGAAAACAGAGAAAGAGATAAGATACAAATACCAAAATGTCATCTCTGATTTTGCTCAAGAATTTGACAAGGAGAAACAGAGGCTTTGGCACCGCAATACAGTAAGACACCAAAGGGATGCCCATGAGAGGAAAAATATAATTATTGATTGATTCTTTAGTGAAAAGATAAGAACAAAATCAGAAGTGATCTTGCCTTCTCAGTTTGTATTATGACAAAGAAGGGGCTTTATAAATGACAGATAAGGCGTTAGTTGGGCAAGGATACAAGAAGAAATCGAGAAGCATGTGCTAATAATCAAACTCTCTTTCTCACACGAAACAGGACTAATACAGTTTTTACTTCATGCAGAGCGCGAACTATACACTTAAAACAGCGCTGCATATTGTTTGTGCTCTGCATTAAGCCAGAACTACTCTGTTAATATCTTAACCCGTGCCAGTGAGGAGTCGGTGAGAGGCATGGGTCAAAAGAACATGCGGAAGAATTGCAAGTTGACTGAGTGAAAAAATTCAAATGGAACACGGAGATGGGTGACGTGGCATGTTATATATACACGTGTATATGGCAACAGATAAGACTAAAGATTCTTATATGATTGTAATCGTGTTTGTACGACGTCTACTTTGATTGCAGGATCCCCTCTCTCTCTCTCTCTCTCACAAGTCACAAGTTTCAATTTCTAATCTGTTCATGAAAATTTTATCCGAATATATCAAAACATTGATATTTCTCAATCTTCGTGCTATACATGTGGATGTGATTAATAAAATGAGTCAATAAGAACAGTCCGATGGACAACATACAAATTCAGTTTGACATTTGATCGGAGCCATTTGATCTACATTAATATTCGGTCGACAACTTTAAAATTCGTGCAAGTCAAATACACAATTTTTTATGCAAATCAAATATATTTTACTATATTTTTAGATATGTAGAAAGTCAACTATTAAATGGTACAAAATTGTTAGATTGAAGTGTTTTTCTACCTATTTAAAAATTAGTTAATTTCTTTTTTAAAAAATAAAAAAATTTAATCTATAATATGAACCAAAATAATCATATGCATAGTACGATACCATATCCTGAAGCATCCGTTATTGAAGGAACATAGCTTAATTAAGCACTGAATCAGTTTCATTGAATTACTCAAGTATTCGGAACAAATTCATGATTTTGTGGTACCAGGAATAAATCCCATTGGTGGGTATAACTGTCAAGTGCTGGCCTCTTAAGTCTTAAGTCTTGAGTTGACATTCAACTGCCTCCTTTAGAGAATTTTTTTTTTCTAGAAAAATTCAGATGATGGGCATCTCTACACAAATTTTTGGACAATTATGGACAGATCTAGAACGTCCATTTATAATCGGACGGTCCAGATAAAAAATTATAAATCTTTTCACGTTATAGTTCAAAAGTCTGCCTCCGCCTCGACATATATGATATGTTCTATTTTAAGCTCCTCATCAAATATAATAAGTTCATAGCGTTTATATTTGGATGTACTTAATTTTGTGTGGGTTTTTGAAAAAAATGACTCGCAACTAATTAAACTACGTCCATTAAATAATGAAGTATTTTGAAATAAACAAAATACTCCTTGTTTGAAATAAATTTTGAAATTTTGAAAATATTAAATTAGTATTAAAATTTTCAATTTGTATCAAATAATTGAGTAGTTATTTGGTTTTAATTAGTAGATTGCATTATGATGTGGTTGCATTATGATGTTGGTATTTGTAACATCAACAAAAAAACATGGATGGATGCCATGATCTTCAGTGTGTTATTAATGGCAACAATGACATGCTCAATTTTGTATTAATTTGAACTGTTTTGAGATCGTACGGAAAATTTAAAACACTGTGTTTGACAAGAGAATACGTAAGAAGAGGAATTAAAAGAGAAGGGAAAAAAGATACCATAAGAAGTTCGCATGCTCTGCATTCCGATTTAAAATTATAAAAATTGAAAGATTTGTATAATCTTTATATTTCTTTATTCCTCTCCCTTAAAGGTGTTTAAAGAGTGTTTGGATGTAAAATAAAAATAGTTAGAATAGTCAAATCAATAATAATTATTATTTATTTTATTTGAATTTACTATTCTAACTAACCTAATTAAACACCGAATAGGCATAGCTTATTTTCAATTCAACCAAACATATCATAAAATTTTAGTGTTCTTGAACAAATACAAACGAATGTACATTAATTAGCATGTTTCTTATTTTGTCATACCCCAATAAGACTGCAAACGAATCAATATGAATCCAACTTAAATCAGTTCGAGTTCAAACCAATTTCGAATCGAATTGCTAAAATTAAAACAGGGTTTTGAACTGAAAAGAATCCGAGTTTGATTCAATATAATTCGAACTAGTTTGAAATTAAAGTAGAGTTTAAAACTAAAAAAAAAGAGTTTCTAACCAAACAGAGTTTAATTTGTTTCAAAACCGAACTAATTTGATTCGTTTCCAATCAAACTCAACCCCAGACCCCACGCATCCCAGGCCGTAATATTTCATTAAAAAATATTTTATATATATTTGGAAAGTGCTTTAAGCTTACCCACGCATCCTTAGTTGAATTTCAGTTTGCATGTAGAGGTGCTACTTTTATTCTATTATTCGGAATCAATCCGGAATCGATTCGGATCTGATTAATTTGGATAGGATATGGTTACAAAGTTAATAATTTAATATCCAATCCGGATCCAAACCGAAACCGATACTGTAATGGGTAGGATATGGGTTTCATTTAATTATCTGACCCATAATCAAGCCCGACCCGATACTCGTATAAGTACCCGATAAAATATACATTAATAACTATTAATATATAAAAATACAACTTTGCATATTAATTTTTGCATAAGCTGTGGTGAGCCAAGTACTTTTTTGAATATAAGAAAATAGAATGCAATGACATATTTGCTATGTTTATACACATAGATGGATGCCAAATTTATTCATTCTATAATAGCCGCATTAATTTTTTAAATAAAATTTATTACTATGGATATATCTTTCAATATTTGCCTTGATATCCTCTGCATAATAATGAAAATTTATTGCTCTCATTGATATGTCATTTCTACAAATTATTAGTATTCCATTGATAGATTTTTTGAATCATAGAAAATAAAATCGTCATCTCTAATATTTTACTTTTTAAAAATTATCTCTTCTTCAATATTTTTTTTAAAAGTTATTTTCTCTCCATCCTCCTGATTTTTTTGTGACATATATCCACTCCGGATCCAGAACCGCTCTGTATCCGAACCGGACCCGATAATCTACAAACAAGTTACGGGTATATATCTACCCGGAACCGAAAGATTGGACCCGAAATATCTACGGGTAGATAGGTACCCGGATTCGGACCCTACCCGAATTGAAACATATAAGTGTATGGATCGAAATTTGGATCCGAACACTTTTAGGATACGGGTCCAAATATAATAGTATTCGGACCCGACCCGACCCGATAGCACCTCTATTTGCATGTTACGTGGTGATACGGACTTCTTCTTTCTGAGTTGTTGTCCCTATCGTTTGGTGGTTACCAGTAAATGAGATGTTAACTAATCAACGAGTATCGCAATCTGAGTTTCTTTATAACACTACACTCAGCCTAACTTCAGATTTCTTTAAAAACAGATAACACGTATCAGATGTAAAATTCTTTTTTAGAAAAAAAAAACAATTTGTTTTCTTCTCTAAAAATAATAAGGACCGGACTATTGTTTTAATCCAGTCACCATTATCACACATTTTCACAATTAGCAAGTAGCAACACTTAAAATCTAAAATGACAAGTGATAAAATCAATGCTTTGCTCCATTCATAATTTTCAAATTCCGATCACTTCTCTCTCTTTCTTTCTTCCCTCGCCCGAAAGTTTCTATCCGACCATGACGATTTACTGATTTTATTTTCCTACCCCAAAACTTAATTTTTGAAATATAAACAATCTTTGATAGTTCTTAGGAGTACTTGACCGAATTAATGATCAGATTCTTTCAAAAAAGATAAAAATAAGAGCAATCCATTTTCGACAAATCAGTTTTTTCAATTTCTAAACATGAAAAGAGAATTGTCAGATGTAGCTCATTTCACGAAAAAAAGTTGCAGCCTAACTCTCTCTCTCTTGCTTTTTTTTTTTTTTTTGCTGATCTGGACAAACAGTATTTTTCATAGAGCTGGCCAGTGCTAGTGCCTTATTGACATTTGACAACCTTTGTCTTTACTTTCCTTCTACAGTGAAAATTTGACCGATAAATAATTGTCAATATTATTTGCATATTATACACAGGTAAAATAATAAAATTTGATGCAAATTTTATCTTTCAATGATTTATAATTTACAAAATCTTTATTTAAAATTCTTTGATGAAATATCAAATAACACTTAAAAAATATTTGAGGGTCGGTCAGCCAATAGCCAGCCAACAAACTTCATTAATTAAGAGAAAGAGTTTGTATCAATTATAACTATGTACATTCAAATGAATCCGTATGTATTGCAGAGGATCACCCTCACTTTACAGTTTGAGATTAAGTTTTAACCGGTTTGAAATTCGGGCCACCATAGGGCAGTATTTTTAAACTTTGAGATTCGTGCCAAGTTAAAAAGAACTGTTCAGATCTAATAATTGTAAAATAATCCGTTATCAGGTATTGGAGAGAATGTGAATTGCATTCAAATAACACTAAAATTACATGAAGTTTGACACAACTAATCTATAAAGTAACATACGCCTATAATTGTTTTATCTAAGTCAAATTACCTTTTTTTATCTGATAAAATGTTGTTCGTATTATCAAGATATAATTGGTCCAACTCTTTTTCCATTTCTCCTTGCGTAATCCTAAGAACCATAAAATTTAACATGGAAGGAATCCAGAAAACCCAAATTGCTAAAAGCCACAGCAAACACTTCAACGGACCTAAATCGCAAGGAAATCATAAGCTCATGTTATAGTATTTTGAAATATTTGAGTATCAATGCTATACAATAATCACTACCAAAAATTAAATTATTGGATAACGAAGGAAACTAAAACGATAGGCATAAATGAGAGAGAGAGAGACAAAAAAAAAAAAAAAAAAAAAAAAAAAAAAAAAAAAAACAGAGATCCTAGAATTTAATCTTACATCCCAATCTTACAAATGTGCTAGTTTTCTACAACAGCATTTTTACCATGTCACTTGCACTTGTATTTCTCAGCAAACAGAGCATCTACACCAAGAAGTTTCATTGCAATATCAGTTATCTGAGATTACAAAAAAAATAATGTCTCAGATCTAACAATAAAACTATAGAAGATCCACAGCTAGTCAGTTGAAACAAGGACCTTAACCTTAATGAGGAAAAAAAAAATGATTAAGCACTCAAAAACAAAAAACCAAAGTTGTAAGTTTTCAATATAATAATTAACACAATGAATCTGTCGGTAAAATTTTGCATGGAAGGAAAGAACATCTATACCATCTATTAACCGATATTGGTACCATGTCGTATGGTACAGCTGATTCATACCTTCCGCCTATTTGAAGAAAATTGTGTAAAAGTTAATTAGGATTGGGGAGCACAAATTAAACAGAAGCATCGCTAAATATACAGAGAGCAAATGAAAAAAAGAAAAAAAAAATGCACATAGAATTAAGGTCATGTACAAACAATACGAAGCCAGTAAAATCATGATCCACAGTTGTCCAGGAGGGGTTGTATAGTTCAACTAGGCTGCCACTTGTGTGACTCCACCTCAATGAAGACATCTAACCACATCGTGTGGACCTGCAGTTATGCGAGGAGTTTTTGGCAAGGCCTTCTCGCACATCACAACATGCAACTCATGGATAGAGGTAGCATTCGTCGAAGCTGGAAATTGGGACAACTGAATGTAACAAGGACTCGCGATCGAAACAATGTGATTTGGACAGCGGGAGTTTGGGCCTTGTGGCAGGAGAGAATAAGAGGAAACCGATGATTTTGTTAATTAATGATACAACTCTCGATATTGTTTTTCGGCTGCAAAGCAGATAGCTATAGGAGAGTATCACAGGGCATGATGGTTTTTATTCCGCTCTCCTGGCGGCAATTTCAAATAGCTAGAGAATCTCTCCTTTGCTTAGCTTTCTTTTGGACCATTTTCTTTCTTTCTTCTGTTTTGTTATTTTAATTGCATGCTCATTTAGGGCTGCCTTTTGTTTGTAAATAAACCTTTTTATATATACCAATCCAATTGTTGGCGGCATTCAAAAGTAGTCATGATCCACAGACAAACATAGTCTTAGCCTTTTTATTATAGTGGCAGAAGGAGTTATCTTGGAACAATTAAGTCAGAAAGGTTTTTTTTTTTATTTTTTTGTCTCAGTTCAGGTCATTTTTGGCCTCAATTTGTTCAGGGTTTTAGATTGCTTCAGTTTAGGTTATTATCAATCAAGTCCTAATCCAGATCATTTTCAACTTATTATTGTAATAAAATTGATTTCAGGGCTGTCGGAATTCGGGGTCATTCAAATTCAGACAGCTTGAGCTGCAGGTTGATCAAGGTCGGTCGCACATTTTTCAAAAAGTTTGAAGTGGATGAGGGTTTGGTTCAGTCAGGTTATTCACAGTTGACTCAATAACCTAGATTTTGCCCGCTCAGCTTGTGAGGAACTGTTAGATAAAACTATATGTGAAAAAGTAAATACTACCTTGCTCCTATAAAAAGAGATTATAAATAACAGAGATAATAAACCGTTAAAAGATAGCAATGCTAGGAAACTCGTACCCGTTGAAACTACTATTGACATATCATTGTCGAAATTAAACCAGTGACATCTGAGTACTAAAGCACGTCATTAAGAACATTATTTATTTCAAACTACATGTTTCACTCAGTAAATCAATTAAAATGAAAAAAAAAGGAGGTAGAGAAACCAACCATGTCTAACTAAACTCTAAGCAGTTGAACCTTGTTCGCAAAGGCAATCCCAATCCAATCTGGATGTGCCGCTGACCACTGCAGCTGGTTTATCTCCGCTGGTGCTGAATATCCCAGCAGTGGGTCCAGCCCTTCAGGAGGGAGCATTGTCCCTGGTGTGTCAGCTGCTGGGACCTCCCATATCAATGCCTGGCCGTCATCCCCAGCTGAACAAAGGTGACGTGGTGCCTGCGGGGCCCATGCTAGGGCATTGACACAGGCACGGTGACGCTGCAGCTCGGCAACAGGTACGGCAGGTGAGCGGATGTCGAGGATGATGATGCGGTTGCTGTCCATCTGGATGGCCGCCATGTACCGAAGGTTGGACTTGTTCCAAGCGAGACGGAGGAGGGGTGTGTCAGGCCGCGGGCTCTCATAGACTATAGTTGAGTGCTCCTTGTCACGTAAGTCAAAGATGCGAACGGAACTGTCGGCCGAGACACTGGCAAAAACACCAGCTTCTCCCCATGCGATGTCATAAACCTGCCATGTGTTTAAACCACAAGTTTCAGTACAGGTAATTAGGGTTACTATTTTACCCTTTATCTTATTTTTTAGCTTATATTCTTGACTCCAGACTTCTGATTAACATCTGGTATTCTAATTATGTCTATATTTTTGATGTCCCAGAAGGTGTGAACAAGTAACAGCCATTAATTCTGTCATTATAGCGTCATTATATTTTAAAATTTATTTAATTGATGATTTTATCTCCTATTTTTGTGTCTTTCAAAAATTTGTTATTTTTGAACTATACTGTATTGAGATATCATAACCACAAATGTAAATTGGGAAGAAAGGAAAAGAATTTTCCTCACTGACTTATTATATACTTTGTGGCATTATTTCATACACAGAAAGACTGATATTTCATTATTTTGTACGGCTCATAGCAACTTGTAAACTTGAAAAAAAAAAATATGTGTGCATTTTTTTTTAGTGCCTCCTTTTTCACCAATAGTCTTCTATAGTTATGTACAAGACTTCCAACCACGAGTGATCCCAGTGTAGACACAGTACAGGCATGCATTATAATCTCTAATAATACAAGCAATATTTCTATAGTAATTCACGTCCCATGGCTTGTTTTGTCCCTATGTTCCTTTTTAGCTGAACCTAAATTTTATCTTTTACTAATATTTTTGCTGAACTTCCTCCATACACTGTCTATTCCTGTAATATTTCTATCCCAATCAGAAATGCCCTGAGATCAGTGTAACATTTCACAACTGGTACTGGTGTGCCTCACAAACTAAAATCTAGTTTCAACAGTACGGATGGTTATCAATACAATTTGAATCAGAAAAGGTACCTAAATATACAATGACTTGCATCCTCACCTCCTTATCATGTGCAATGAGCTGAGTCTCAACAGCACCACGCTCAATATCCCACACAGTGCACGTGGTATCAATAGATGATGTACCAATTCGCCTTGGTTCGGCATCGTTCCAATCAAACGACGTCAGAGGGGCGCAGAAATCACTGGACTTGCTATTATTCAACACTGACCTGAGCTCGCTCTTCCCTGCACCATCCCCGTCATGGTTTACTTGCCAAAGTCTCAGGAAATCCCCGGACGACGCGATCAAGGACGATGTGGAGCCCGGAATCTCTCGAGGGTGAAACATAAGCTTGGTTGCTGGATATGGGTGGTCAAAGGAGAGAGCTGGTTCGGCTCGAAAAGTCGTTGATTCCTCGTCAAAGGTCACGATGTCGACCCTGTTGTTGTACTCTTCGAGAAAGGAGCCCAGAGCGAGGCGGAAGGGGGCGGAGGTGGAGGTAGAGAACGCCATGGCATAGACTGGGTGCGGCGAGTCCAAGGTGTAGGCGTTGGGGTTGGGGTTGGGGTTGAGGATAGAGCTGGTGTGCTCCATTGTTGACTGGAGGGAGAAGAGGGAGAAGATTGGGGGATTTTTTGAGGGGGTTTTGTGAATTTAATCAGACGAAGGCTCCGGGTCGTCGTCGATGACGACTTGTCCAAAGAAGGGTAGAGATGAGGTCAAAATCACGTGCTCTCGAATACATATCCTGTGAGGTAACGGTATATTTATGTTTAGATCAGGACCGTTCGATCAAAACTTGGGCCAATCGATTTGAGATGCAATGCATAGGATCTTCTTAATATTCCTGCGTGTTTTGATAGGACGGTCCGGATCTATAAAGAAATATTATTTTATCTTAGTGACAATAAATTATTTTATTAATTTTAATGCATTCATTTTTTGAAAGTTTTTTACCGATGCATCTCTCGTGAGGTAGGCGGATTTTAACGGTTCAAATTCATTATTTGAAATCGATTTGACGAGTTTTAGACTTGAGTTCATCAAAAAGTTTGGTGGACTTAAGAACACCCTAGTTCTACTCCATTGACAATTCTAATATCGATTTTTCTGTTTGTTTGTGGGGTGGGGGCTTGAAATTTAGATCTAGTGAAGTAACTCAAAAATTGGGTTTTAGATTAGAACTGTCCAATTCGAATCTGTGATAATCCATCCGAAGTGGAGCACACACATCCTGAGCAACGAATTTGAATTCCGAAATGATCTCGAACGATGGATTCAAATCATACGGTCTCAATCCAAAACTCAAAAAGTTGAGTTACTTTAGGGGATTCAGACCTAGGGGGTTGAGGGCTGAGGGGAGTTCAGATTCAGCGAAGTAACTCAATTTTTTAGTTTTAAATCAGGACTGTCCGATTCAAATCCGAGATAATCTATCTGAAGTGGAGTGCAGATATCTCGAGAGATGAATTTGAATTGGAAAACAATCTCGAACGACATATTTAAATCAGACAGTCCCGATCCAAAACTCCAACATTTTGTTAATTTAGGGGATCTGGACCGGGGGGAGGGGTTTGTGGGTTCGGGTTCCTGGGACAGATTGTTTTGTGGCAGCCCAACGGGTGTTGGGTTATGTGTAGTCTGGTTTGCTCTGTCCTGATGTTCCTTTCTTGGTGGGCTTGTAAAGGGCTTTTAATTGTTGAATTTGTGAGGCTGGGTTTTTTTTTTAATTAGGGAATTTAAGTGGAATTGGGCCTTCGATGCCCGTCAGAGCCCAATATCCTTTTAAAAAAAATTGACGTCACAAAGGTTTTCAATTGTGGTAATTCTCATTTTAATTGTTTTCAACTAGTTTGCTCATCCATAATTGTTAATTGATTTTGATTTTGTTCAATAAGTGTGGCTATGACAATATGCATATAATACTGATCGTATGGTTTCATATTTCTATTTTCAATGTTCAAATAGTCAATCTGAACCGTTAAACATGAAGTCCATACGAAAATGCACTTAAAGATCAAATTTTATATTTTTAGAAATTTATTTATATTTTGTTAGACAGGGAGAAACTCACAAGTAAATAATAGTAAAAATAATACTGTTTTTAAATTAAGTGATTTTCATCTATCTAAATTTTAAAACAATAATAAAATAATTTAAAAAATATAAAAATTCTGATATGTAAGTTCATTTTTATATGAAGATTTTGTTGAAATATTTTAATCAATTATTTAAATTAAAAAAAATGAAGATATCTATACTATATATCGATCCGGCGGTTACTGTACATCTACGGTATCTGCAATAGTTTCTCACTGATTGATGGGACCCGCTTTCCAGTGATAGCGCTTTCCCTCTGATTCACTTTTTTCGACTTCTCTAGATTTCTACCGCCTTCTTCTCTCCGACTCTCCGTATTCCCTCCATCCAGGTGCTCTGACTGCTCTCCCTCCTCTTCCGCACACTCTCCTTCTCCTCCCTCGGTCATCCTTATCCTCACATTTTCATCCTCCGTTGGCTTGCTCTGCTGACTCTTTGCTTTAAATGGAGAGAGTACAGAGATATCAGATGCGGATCCGTCTATGTCCCTGATTGAGTTCATCTGCTTCCGAACCTGTTTCAGAGGCCCCAAACTCGCCTGCGGTGAAGGTACTCAACCTATTTCTCTCTATTATTATTATTATTCTTTTTGGTGATTCGAGTAGGTGATTGAGAAGTAGATAAGTGTGGTTGCATATGCATCGCATGCTATTTCAGATTGCTTCCTTTGTAGTTCAAAATTAAGAAACCAAAATCTTATTATTTTTGCGAAATTGAAATCTCAAATTGAAAAGGGGGTAAAGCACTGTTTGAAAAATAAGCAAGAGAAATTGTGCTCTACTATTTTTGCATACAATTAGGAGAACATAATTCATCTAAGCAATTTTAGCCCCCATAATTAATCAAAATATTTTATTCTTATTATTTACTGAACCTTTAAATAAGGGGCTTTCTCAAAATACAATGCGAAACCTTGCTACATGAAGCCCAATAATTTGTATAAATCAGTCAAGATAATGACAACAAATGAATGCTTCAACTTTGTTCCAAAAGTGAAAAAAGTTGGGCTATAAAGTAAAAGATAAAAAGGCATCGAAGATCTAGGCACTGGTTGGGTGAATTCAGGTATGTGCTGCATATTCTCAGTGTGTTCACTAAAAAAATTGTGTCAAGTTTGCATCTCAAGAATTGTATTGATATTGCAACACTAGAAAAAAAAAATCAGTACTACTGGCTCATGTCGTTGTTTTGGTTAATGTACAACATTTGTCTGCTGCTTTTGTGTTATTGGGTTTCAGACCACATGAATAGGACTAAATCTTTTATGGGTCCCTAAAAACTTTTGATTAATGTAGGTGATGTTACTGGGTCACTGTGATTCGTATGTGAAGGACAAGGCAATGCAATTAACAATTGCTTTCAACTATTTTAGATAAGTGCTTATTAAGAGAATGCCAAGCTAATTATGAAGGTTCTTAAACAAATACGTATTTACTTTTTTACTTCAAACAGGTGCAGGCACAACTAATGAAACTTATTCCTGATATGTTTATTTCCTTTATGTTGTTTGTCTTTTTCTTTTGAATTAAGCACATGAGTTACCATATTTCAATTGCAGAGGAATAATTGGTAGCTGGTCCTTAAAATTAATTTGGCATGGGCAAGATTGCAATCAGGTTAGGGGTGAAAATGGATACGAATTATCCGCTTCGAATTCGCTCCAAATCCAATTAAGATCTGAATACGGATAAACGGATCCAGATAGTATCTGAATACGGATCCGGGTAAAATTTTAATATGGGAAAATGATCTTGAAACGGATATGAATATATTTTATAGTGTAGAAACGGATTGGATATCCAGAAATATCCGGATTCATTCAATGCGTAACCCATCGCCAGCTATTCATTTCTTTACACTGAACAAGTTGTTATATAGAAGTCCCAAGCTCTTAGCTTCATATATTTTATTGTGGGACTAAAGACAAGGTTCGTCCAGAGCACTATTAATCGCTGGAGACAAGCCTGGAGTAGATCAGCCCATTATTAAATGCACTCAACGACAATCCACGTGGATTTCGAACTGCTCTATTCACGGGTTTGTATTAAAAAGTCTTTGCTTGTTATTTTGCTTATTCTCCATTCCTATACTACGGACATCTCCATTTTGTTTTTCATAATATTCCTAATTTTTTATTTTAATTTTTTTTAAAGTTCATATGAGTCAATTATTCGACAAATATTCGTTTTGTATCAATATTCGAATTTGTATTCATGAATTATTTGTTTCGTATCTGTATCTGTTTAAAGCAGATTTGGTTTTAGATTTTGATATCTGTTTACTATCCGTATTCGTATATGCTCATTGAAAAATGGATACAAATATGGTATTAGCATTAGAGGAGGGTTCAAATGCCTCCATTTTTTGTGCCGCCATCATGCATCCATTTTTAAAAACTTTAATAACTCAAAATTTATATCTTAAAATTAAAAAAAAAAACCGTTGGATATGAACTATATCATTTTATCTATGTACATGTAAAAAATTATGACATTTCAACTTTGTTTTGATTGTTATCTTGAACTTGTAAAAATGTATACAAATGTGGATAATTTCTAGACGTTGATTTTTCAACTTATTGATTCATGTAAAAGCAAAATCAAAATGTGATAATTTTTTATGGGCACATAGAGAAAATAACATAGATCACATCTAACGGTTTTAATTTTGACGTTTAAATTGTAAATTTTGAGTTATTTAAGTTTTTAAAAATGAAGGCATGATGGAGGCACAAAAAATGGAGGCATTTGAACCCTCCTCTTAGCATTATCCGCTCCGAATTCACTCCATTTTCAGTCCTAAATCAGGTGCATCTGTTGTTGATTGTTAGCATCTTTGATGTGTCAGGTTTAGTTTTTGTTACTATTTCTGGCTTAGATTTGCAGTAACCATGGTTTCCAACTCTTGAGGCATGCATTCTGATACCAGCCAGGTTGATTGCATATGGGTGTTGTTTGGTAACAGTGCAGTTCTAGCTGCTACTGCTGACTTCGTCCCAATCTGTAACTGACCATTTCCGGCAATGTTAATAAACTTTTATACTGGTACTTAATTATGTGATTAAACATTTGTTTGATATATAACAGGTTGGAGGCTAATCAGCAACCTGATGTTAAAGTGACCAAACTATATTTAAATGAAATAAGTGTTGAACACATTACACTTCCAAAATTCCAGATTTACCAAAATGCCATGTAATTCTCTTGCTTTCCAAGAAATGGAGGTTTTTTTTCTAGATGATTTTTCCAAATTGAGAAAGGTACTTATTTATTTCTTTATAGAATTATAAAAGGTACATGGCTTTAGGTTTTTAGTCAAAGAATGGTTAATGTCATACAGCTCATTGAATATGCTTCGTGTAAGAATGGTTAATGTCATACATCGATGTATTTCCAGCCTGTAAAAATGATTATTTTATGGGGGTTTTTAGTCAAAGATGTCAAACTCATCAAATAAAAAACCCAGAAAGGAGGATTACCAGCATGGTAATTCAACAAGAGGACAAAAATTAAACTTGATTATGGAAGAGGTTGAATGCCAAAATGACAGTTTGTTTTATTATATCTATAGTTTGCAACTGAGTACTGGACTTCTAAAGGATTAAAAAACAAGATAGTTATTTTATTTTTTTTGGTTTCCAAATTGAACATGTAACAAAAATGGGTTAATCTCAGATTCAAGCGCGTGGACGGATTGGAACTGGAGGTCTGAAGGGGGATTTCTTTCTAAATGGTGCATTTTTCACCCCTTCAAGCACTGAGGCTTCTTCAAGTTACGCAAGGGCTTCAAGCCTTGGGGCCAAACCGACCTCCATGGTTGCTCAAATCACATCTGACGCTGGTGCCCTTTCATGCTGAAGTGGTTCCCTTTGCTAACTTCAAATGCCAAATCATGAAAGAGATCAAGAAACATAATACAAAACAAAAGTAAAAGAATATAGATGGTTGATTATTTTAGATATTCTCATAATAGTGTCTATGGCAGTTGAAACATCAATTCTCAATAGGTGAAAGGTTAATTTGACTTTTATAATGATTGATCTTTATGTACAAATCATTTTCTTTAATGCAAGCAAGATGCAAGTATTCTTTTATCACTTGAGATTTTTTGTAAACAGTTTTCGGAGGATGAACAACTAAATATGACTTCATGGTAAAACTAAAATTTCTTAATTTTCTTAGCATGTGCAGATTTTTCTTACATTTTATAACCAACGACTCATACAAACTATCTTAATTATTACTGCCGAAGCTATACAGTACATTCCACTAGTAGATTCATAGTACCGAACGCAATATAATGTAAGATGCATAATACCTGACCCGTGTAGTACCCGACCACAATTAATTTCGTCGACCTGACGCACTCTAGTTTAATTGGTAATATGTCGTGGTCATAAAAGTCAAGTCAATTACGGATGTGCTGGCTCGGCAAATAGATTCAGTCTACGCGATAGAGAGATGTACCATATGTGGTAGACGAGAGAGAGCACTTGCTGCCGAATCCCAACGCTAACAGTTAACAATTAATTTTGAGTAAAAAAGAGAGTTAATAATATAAGAATAAGCTTTTAATATAGTGAAAAACGTACATAATTTTTATGTGAGAGATCGTGAATTTGAAACTTAAATAAGAGAAATATTTTATTGTAATAACAAGAGTATATAATTTGGAGATTTTGGCTTTCATCTTTCTTTAAAAAAAAAAAAAAATTACATGAGTCATTGAAGTGATAGTCATGACTCACGAGTTAGGGGCGGATTTAGAATTTAGCCAAAAGTGTCTAAATCATTTATATTATTTTAAAATTTTAATTATGTTTAGGAAAATTTAATTAAAATTTCATTTGTTTAAAGTTTTTATATAGTGTGAGTTTGTAGTCTAATAGTTAAAGCTCTATTTGATGTTTGTGAGATTCTTAGGTTCAAATTCTAGTGTTCATTTTTTTTTTTTTTTTTTTGCCTTTTTACATATTATATATTTATAGTTTAGCCTTTTATATTCAAATTTTCTAGTTCCGTTCTATCATGAATCACCCAACACATATAAAGTGATCTCGATCCCACTCAAGTGGTTATTATTGAGTAACAATGATTGACGAGTCTGATCGAAATTTACAAGACAAATTAATGAGGAACGAACAATTTTTGTTTTTTATAAGTGGAAAAACGTTCCATCGATTTCATTAAAATTAGTAAAACTGATGAGAGGTATCAATATATTAAAACCTAATTAACATCTGCAGGGACAGAACTTAGAAAAACATTTAATTTTATATAAATAAGGCTAAATTATGTAAAAGCTATATAAAAAAAATTAATTAAATTTTGATATACATAATTAACAAATTAAAATTTATGGAAGGAACTTAGCACTCATTGAAGTACAATAAAACATGTCTTTGAAAACTTACACAATCACCTTGCAATTATACTACAAATTACATCGTTTTGAGGAACAAACAATTTTTAAATTAGTGTCAACTTTTAAATTGACGTTTCAAATTTAATATGAAAAATGAGATATTTGTGGTGACCTGAACTCAAAACTATAGTAACGTAATAAATTGTATCGTTTGTAGGGTTGGCAAAAAAAACTCGTAGCTCGTGGATTGATCGGGACTTGTATTTGACTCGATTGCTAACAGTTTGTTTGTTACTAGTCTGAGCTATTAACAAGTCAATTCGTTACTAACTCGGTTCAGAATTAACGAGTTAGAGCTAGATCTAGCTCGGTCTAAATATGAATTTGTTGATTTATATGAATTTGTGTGAATTTTTGTCATTCTGTGAAGCTTAACTATGCATGAATTTAGTTGTATGAAATTTTATGAATTTGTGTGAATTTGTATGAATTTGTAGTATGTTTAGATGTATAAAGTTCATGCTAAATTAATTACTATGTTATGTAAAATGAATTTATGTCATTATGTCATATCTGATGGTTTGGGTTATGTAAATATTTAATGAATTTTTTTTTTTTTTTTATTATTATTATTATTATTATTATTATTATTATTATTATTATTATTATTATTATTTTAATTTGTATGATAACTCAATAAAACTAGCGAGCTAATGAGTAATTTCAGTCCAACTCACTTCTGGTTCGTGACAATTCTACGATCAGATTTCATCTCAGCTCCTAAATCTCAGCTCACTCGTTTGCTGTGATAAGTCGATCACAAACTAAACCCAGTTCGTGATGAGCCAAGCTTGTTACTGATAGAGTTAACGTCCTAAAACAAATGTTATTTTCTTGTTTGTTCATATATTGGTTGATGCAATCAACTTGTTCCTTTAGTTTGACATTACTTATAGTATCTGGAACAAGAAATCCAAATTGTGAGACACTATCTCGTAACAAGTAATAAACTCTAGATTTTCCTAATCTTTGTAATTAGCAAGGAACACTAATTACATGTGATTAGCGTGATGATTATATGTTGATTGAGTTTCATAGATTAAGTGACAAGGGTCAGTTTAATATCACGAATGCATATGAGGATATATGATATTGGTGACATAATGGTGAACATTATATATGGGGTCTGTGTACTATATCATTAATGTTTGCATGGTGTATATGTCTTAAGTATGAGATGATTCGATATCCTCACTTAGGAAATGTGCATACGATGCTATTCGAAGGATCTTCTGCAAATAGATTACTATTGAGTATTTTATGTATAGGGTTTTATGCTGAATTTTATACTCTTTGAACTTTTAAATTTATTAAACCTAATACTCAAAAAATGGTCGGATGTAAGCGAACAACATATCCTTGTAGTACTTAGGTATCGATCCACAGGGAATATGGTTAAATACTAGTCTTTAACTCTATTAATTTGTTTCAGATTATTTAAGGAAAGTAAAGTTGTTGGGGGTGGGGTTTGTTCTAACTTTCCTAATTGTTGGGTTCAATATTAGAAGAAAGGAGGTTTAAAACAATTAAGGTACATAAGGAAAGTACAAGAAAGTCTTTGTTGCTTTTAAAGATTAGAAGATCTAGGGATATTTAGTCTACAATCCCTTGTTAATTCTACATACTTGGTTTGTTTAAATTCATGTTTAATATAATGAGGTTTCTAACCTAAAATGTTAAAAAATGTCATAGTCGTTCTTCATACCAATGTTTAATTCAAATCAAGATGTCCTAATTAAAGGTTTGACTTCACGGTCGTTCTTTACCAAACTCTAACCTTACTTTCTGTAGTTTCAATTTAGATATCAAATTGGTCAATTCTAATCTAAATCCTAAAGTATCTGTGTTCACAATTTGGTACTATCCTATATGATCCTAGTCAATTTTAGTTCTTTCGAATCCAAAACGGGATAACTATAATTCAAGTACAAATCATGTAGTTAACACAGAATAAATCATAGAAATTAACAATCAAATTAAGCAATCATAATAAAAACAAAGAACCGAATAAGATAGAATTAAACAAGTTCATGCATATGACTTAAACTCCTAGAGAGAAAACTAGCATCTCATGGAGATGCAAGTATTTAACAAAGAATTCATTACAAAAATTAGCAAACAATAAAGAGAAATGAAATAGAGAAATAGTTACACCCTTTTCTAAATCAAGAACCTCAATCTTGCCAACTTCTTGCTTGAATCTTCTTCTTCCTTGAATTGCTTCCTTGACTGCATAATTTTACGCTAAGTATAAATGGGGAAGAGATATTGAGAGATGAGATGATCTTTGCGAAAAGATGCCTTGAATGAGAAAGTTCTCCTCTTTTTATAGATGAAGTTCTGCCCAATTTGGAGCTTAGAATGTGTGGAGGTTATTAAATACTTATTTTACAAGTTTTCCAAATTGATGTGGTCTAATTTTAACCATTGAAATGTGTCATGGAATGCCAGAAATAGAAAAACTATCAAAAACGTATTTTTTAGGCTATCTGTGATTTTAGTGCATTCACACTTGGCTTCTTAGATTGTGGACCTTCTTATGAGCTTTTCGAAAAGTGATCATATGTTCAAAATAGAATTACGAGTCAAAATCTATGACTGTTTTAAGTTCAGGCACCAGTCTGCATGGAGACTACATGCATCCGCATTGTGCTCAGATTTTTTTTGTGCGGTCGCATCGAAATTCGTGTGTCCACACAAATTTTGATGCACAGCTCATTATACATTATTTTCAAATTGGCGCGTCTAGAAATATATCTAAGTACTTAGTGCAGTCATATCATAATCCGTGCATCCGCACTGCGTATTTTTCTTCATTTCCTGCAAATTAAAACCAAACAAGCGCAGTAAGTTGATTCTAGATGTATTCTATTCTTTTTATGTGAAAATACAAGATATTTGGTGTTATTTCGTGATAAAAACCAGATTGAATATGTATATAATTTATGTCTATCAATTACATACAAATAGTTATTCTTTATAACGATCTCACTTGGAGGATTTCACGAAGAATCAAGAAGACGAATATCCCTCATCATGATATGAATATATAGATGAGCGATGATATCTTTTGGGCTCCTTGATTGAGCGAGATTATATATGCACAATACAATTTTGGAGATTGTAAATATAATCAACCTTGAAGATCAAAAAACATAATAGATAAGCAAGCAAGTTGACATATCCTAACTTGTGTTTATCATTATAAATATCATGTGATATTAGATATTACATGGGCAGTGTATTTGGCACTGTCAACATTTGGATCAATAATACTGTTTTGAGAAAATGTCATATGTATTAATTGGACAGTCATATTGCTTTATACTAGAGGCATCATATGGTCAATGAAGTGATTTCATTGCCAACATAAATACAGATCCAAAGCGATCACACCCTACAAGATCTTTGATGAGATATTATACTGTGATATAATACTTAATGGTGTTATGTGATAACACCAAGTCAAATACTTGAATGTAGCATGTAATGGAGATCATTACAGATGGCATTCAGTCAAGACTAAAATGGTTGATCAAATGACAAATTAATTTGATACTTGCAGTGTGCCAATTAATAGAGGAACTCTTTAAAATGGTTAAATAAAAGAAAGATGTTGAAATGACTTATCTAATTGGTCAATATTATTATTCCATTGGATAGAGCTTGATTCAATGATCATGTGGATATGTAGAATATATGAGATGGACTTACGGTTTGTGTTTTATGGTCGAAACAGTTTTGGCTTAACTTGATCAACAAAAGTCAACTGCGGGAATGACAGGTCTGATTGGGAGAAATATTGACTAGTCAACATTTGAAGTGAACAAGAGGTTTCTTGGAGAAGAGGTCTTGGTCCATATGGTGTATGGATATTTTGTGAGGTATTTTGAATGAACCCTTAGTCCATTGGGTCAACTATTTGTTGTATTACTATTATGTTCTTAGATATTTTATTATGAGGATGGTTCTCATCCACACATGAGATGGACAAAGTAGTAATTACACAAATTATATGAGCGAGCACATTTAAAAGTCCCCCCCCCCCTTCCTTCTCTTTCTTCATTCCTCATTCTCTCTTCTTCCACCGCTTACCCACCAAGGGTCACCACCACCTCTTGGTCGCCGTAGCCACTATTAGAGGCCAATCACCTTATTCTTCATGTCTTTCTTTCTCCTCTTCTTTTGCTAGTTCTAGATATATTGTTAGATCTATTTTTGAGATTTGGTTTGATCCTCTTTTACTCATTTGAGAGGCTCATGTGTTGAGTTTCTGCTTATTTCTTTGATTCGTTCTGTCTTGATGAAAGCGAGTGAACAAGAAAAAGTAGAAAAAGGATTTGATTTTGGGGATATGAAGTTCATCTAGTATTGGAACAATCTCTTTCTTAATCAAACCTTAGGTGGATCAAGTTTTGAGATTTACCAACTTAGTAACTTAGAGAAGAAGGCACAAGGAAGACTAAGGTGTTAGCTTTTGGCTGTTGCTCACTCTATTCATTTGGAGAGGTATTGTTATGAACTCTATGCTTGTTCACATGTGTGATGTGAACCATATGAACTGCGTGGATGATAGCTTTCTTGATAGTAAGATCGTACATGTATAGGCTAGGAAAATTAAAATTACACCATTTAGCTGCATGTAAACTCCCTACAATTACCACCCCTATTCGTTTGTACAATTGTATTTTCTCTTCCATGTAGTGCCTAGGGAAGAAGAAGATGAGGTATTAAACAGACATCATGTCAAATTCATTCTGATTTGTTTGCACAATTGTATTTTCTTTTCCATGCAGTACCCAGAGGAGAAGAAGAGGAGGTATTCAACATACATCATGTCAAATTCATTTCGATTATCCATTTAAATTGTCTAATGTCTCAAACGGTATATCTATCTCAACATCAATCAAACCACATAGATTCAAATATCAGACCGAATTTAATTCAGTACTTGTTGGACCCATGACTTTCATGGGATGGTGAAAACAATTTTGTTTTGCGAGGTCTAAAGACTTGAGTTGGTCAAGTTGTTGTCATGACCAACCATGAAAATATGATATAGGTAATGTCACAGAAGTTTCGCAATTTTCAGTACGTGATATCATAGTCAGTTCTAGTTTCAATTTATATAAATATTTTTCGAATATATTAATATATTGGGAATGAGAGGTATATAGCAAGGATGTACCACATACTTGTTTCTAAGAGTAGTTTCTTCAAACACCTTGTGTACGCATACACCAATGCTCAAATAAATGGAGAAATAAGAGAGTCACACAAGAAACTAGGACAAGTAAACAAGCACAAGAAATGAAAAAAAGACACAAGATTTACGTGAAAACCCTTTCGGAAGAAAACCACAGGAACACACAACACAAATCAACTAGATAAAAATAAATATTACAATTACAAGATATTATCAAGCACAATAGCACTATCTTTATCATACACGCTCTTACAGTGTTAAGAAGAAGAGAGTAAAACCTAGAAAGGTTTGGTGAAGAAGCAACATAGAGAGAGCGACTTAGAGAGACTCACGAAACATCTCACCAAATAAAGTTACGACTGAACCCCTTATAACAAAACAACCATAGAGGCAGTTTCTATTTTTGTCCACCACAAATCAAATTGGGTTGCAGCTCATGGTGTCTTCATATCAACAATCTCCTCCTTAAAGACAACACTCATGCTTGATCTCCTAAACACCATGCTGTGCTCTAGTCTACTCATTAAGTAGAGCCCTCAACCAAACACGCCTTATCACGACCAATTTCAAGTTTCAAAGGTGACAAAGGACTTCGTCAACATGTCCAATGATAGTATCTTAATGTGCTTTAACATGGAGTGGAATGTGGGGTTCTTGCTTAAATGTATTGCACTTTAACTATCACAAAATAACACATACCTTTCTATTGGTCCCAAAGACACTTAGAACGAGGGGGGTGAATATGGCATTTTTAAACTTTTACTCTAAGTTATAAGTCCCTCGTGTGTCTTAGAGTTATTCTCGACAAAAACTCAAATAACTTGGTCTTAAACTAAAATATAAGATAATAAAATAAAGAGTAGAGTTTAGAGACACTTGACACAAGAGTTGTTTACGAAGTTCGACACTAACGCCTATGTCTCCAAGGCCCGACCTTCAAGATGACGCACCTCTCTTTACCTAATGAGAAAGGAGTACAAGGTGGAGCCGGTGAGCCCTTACAATCTTCTGGAAAGTCACACGGCCCGAGCACAAAATCAGTTCACAAGCACTAAAGGCTTAAGGATAGCAAAGCGAGCAACTAAGGCTCAAAGGTAAAAGGTTGATCTCACAGGATCACTCTAATAGTTTGTGTATTTGTTGAATAAGCTTGAGATTGATTATGAATATTGAAGTTTAAGTGCACAAGCAATAACAGCTTTCTTTAGATCTGAGAGTTTGAAACATTGAAGTTGGGGGTGGTTAGAATGATTCTCCAAACCTTGGTATTGCTTCTATTTATAGAGAGCTGATAAAAATAAAGTAATTTGGCTCTACCGTTATAACGGTTCATGGACTGTTATAACGGTAGGTCAATTTACGCTGCTTTGGATCCTGAAAACCCTAATGGTAGATTTTATGTATAATGGTCCGAGACTGTTATAACGGTTTCCACAATGAAAATCCTCTAGAACACCAACTATTGGGTGACAGTTCCAATCGATTTAATTCGTCACACGCCGGTAGATGATTTATTTATTCTGTTACAAGGATTCTTGGACCATTGTAACGGTAGACCTCACTTAGTTAATTTTCAAGGTTATTTTACTAATTTTACAGATTAATTATCCTAATCTTGAGATGATGCTTCTGCTTTCTAATGTCTTATGCTTCATGACTACACCCTTGATGTTGTATAGCAGTTTATTAATTCATACTTGATGTGTAATTATTGAATCTTCTATTGTCATGAACCTGCACAATGTCTCAAGAAGTAGAATTATAAAAATGCAATTTATATATGTTTTGCAAATCTAATCAAACCAGGCTTCTAAATAGCTAGCTATAGCGACGCTATAGCTTTTTCAGACTAGAAACGCTAAGCTATGAGATAAAATTGCGCTAACTCAGCTACGACCGCTATTACCACTATATGAGACCCGCTATAGCTATCACTATGCTACATGATTTTTTTTTTGCAATTTATATAGACTTATGTACTTCTATTCTTATTTCTAATGCTACATGGTCTTCTACGATAAGTATACTAAACCAAACTATATGCTTCTATTTTTATTTGTGATTTATTCTATCATTCTATATCGAGAAATATTCAAATACTAATTCTTCATTTCGATTACTATTTTTATAGTATTCATTTGTAAAATTATTATCATTCATTTCAATTGAAAGCTGATTTTGATTATTATTATAATTATAAAATGTTTAAATATGTATATTTACTTCATTTACCTTATAAAATTAATTGCTCTTTGTCTATTATAATATGTAATACCATGAAGTATAAACTATTAAATAATGTTACTTTTTAGATTTTTTTTTCCTTTTTATTTGCATAATTGATAAAAAGTACAAACTTAGATTAGTTGTCATTTAGTTGTTACATCTATTCTCTAATATTGATTATGTTGATAATTAGTAGAAATATAGAATATAAAGTTTGAAAAGGGAAAATCGCTATGTGTGATAGCTTCCGCTATAGCTACGCTATTCGCAATAGCTTTTGTTTTTGGTCTCCCCGCTATCCCGCTATAATTGCTATTTAGAACCTTGAATCAAACATAGAAGTACATTACAACAAAAGCTAACAATCTCCCTATTTTGATGATTTGCAAAACATATATATCAAGTGAGCGCATAAATTGGTTATTCCCACAAAGTTCGAAAATTTTGAATTTTTTTGAAGTTTTTGTTTTTCCCTTTTTCTTGTGTTTGTGTGTGTGGTGTTATGGAATACTAATATAATATGAACTTGTTATATCCCTTTTTGAAAATGGTTAAAAGGGTTGAAATAAAATATAGTTATGCTCAAAACAAAAAGAGAAAGCTCCCACTCAATTCATGCACTCCTCCTTAATTTGGTAAAATTATAGATTAAGGCCTAAAAATAACATATTAATAACAAATTGAAATTAAAGCATGCATATTTGCACTAAATTTAATTTTGAAATTTATGGAGAGCAACATATGGAAATTTGACTCTTTTTAGTCATGATTATTGTTGAAATTAATATATCTGTTTCTAAATATCAAATTAAACATGACTTGATCATTTTACTCTTCTAAATTAATAAAATATTGAAATTATAATATAGATCAAGTGTATAAGCCTATTATATTAGGCGAGCTATTGAAATTATTGCGCGAAGGTTTTGAATATTAAAATTTTGAATTTTAAATTGATCATTTTGTTTGTTCTTCTAATCAAGAAAACTTTGAAATTTATTAATGATCAATTGATTGTGCCTCTAAATTAGGCAGAATATTGAAATTAGTATACTGAGTTAATAATTATGATGTTCACTAGGAGACACACTTCTTAACCAAAGTATAGAAATTAATATTAAGTCCTATAATACATCATGCAAGAAATTTCAAGACAACAATAAATAAACTCTAAGATAAAAAAAATGTTCATAATTAAATAGATTTTATTTCTCCTAAACTCTAATAAACTAGTTCTCCTTTAAGTTTAGGTTCGAGTTCAATCTCTATCTCCTAATTTGACTTCTTAGCATTCTCTTTGTTGATCTCCTCACTTGGCTTCCTCTTATGTTTGTTTCTCATCTCACGGATGTACTTGCAATCGACGCACACAAACGAGTGGTACCTTGGATTGATGGGATGGACAGGTGTGATGAGAACACTAAGTTGTAGTCATTGCATGTAAACATGCTCCAAGCCGGGTCGTCTCTCTAGCATGCGAGGCAAATGTAATATTCTACAGGAGAATCAACATTGGATTTAAGGTTATGAAGATATGTGTCGAATGAGTACTCATTTTGGGAGTCTTGAGACCAGTTGGAAGACATAGTTATGATATAGAAATTAATGAAAATGAGGAGAGGAGGGATAAAATTATGCTATGATTTGGATATCCAATGGTGTACCTTAAGTAAGAAGTGAGGAAGATGTGATGAAGATTTCACATATTTGAATATAAGGCAGCTTATTTTCAATTTGAGAAGTGTATTGAATTTAAAATAATATGGAATGCCAAGAATTTTAGAAATACTCTATGATTTTGGACATAATATTTAAAAATCGAAATATGGGAAGTTTTAGAATAATAAATAATGGAAACTGGGAAAGAAATCTGCTATATTTTGTTCTACTGCTGAAGACTATTATAACGGTAGCTGGACCATTGTAACAGTTTGAGAAAATATTGCAATTAGCAATTAATCGTGATTTAACGATAGCTTGATATGAAGGGACTGTTATAATAGTTAAGGAACCTTTATAATGGTAAAGACAAATGTACTGTATCTGAAGTGTTTTTGGAACTGAATTTGAATATTTTATTTTCTTTTGTACTTGATGAACCAAACATTTAGTCTTCTAAGGATAACATTCCTAGTTTGAATCGAAGTTCATTGTGTTGTTGACCACTAAGGGGTTTGGTGAATATATCAGCAATTTGATTCTTAGTGTCTATATGAATTAGTTCAACATCTCCTTTTTCAACATGATCCCTAATAAAATGATGTCTAATTTCTATGTGCTTAGTTTTGGAATGAAGTACGAGATATTTAGATATTTGAATAGTACTCATGTTGTCACACATGATGTGAACTTTTTGAAAATTAAGTTCATAATCTTTTAGGGTTTGAATCATCCATAGTAGTTGGGGTGAGATAATTTTCAAAAAGAGGGTGACAGAGGTTTGTTTCCGGCTTGACCAAGATATGAGTGACCCCGCAATAAATTGACATGTGCCACTCATGTTTTTTCTATTTACTCGATCGCCGGCAAAGTCGGTATTTGTATATCCTATGAGGTCTAGATTCATTTGTTTACCATATCATAGTCCTAGATTGAATGTACCCTTAATATATTTTAAAATTCATTTGACAACTTTGTTATGTGATCCCTTGGGATTGGCTTGAAATCTAGGGCATAGACACACTGCATGCATAATATTGGGGCTACTAGCCATTAAATATAGTAAACTACCAATCATACTTCGCTATTTAGCCGTTAAATATTGGAGTGTCATATTAGGGATGCAACTACCCTCTTCCTTTGCCATTTGGAGACACAACTAAAGGGTTGGAAAGACCTTTAATTAGAGTGTTGTATTAGGGCTACAACTTGTCTCTTTCCTTGCCATTTGCAGACACTACTAGAGTGCTGCAAAGACCTTCAATTATAGTATTATATTAGAGTTGTTACTACCCTCTTCTCTTGCCATATGAAGATACTACTAGAGTGCTACAAAGTCTTTCAATTGGAGTGTTCTATTAATGTTGCAACCACCCTCTTCTCATTCCATCTGGAGATACTACTAGTGTCTACAAATACCTTCAATTAAAATGTTGTATTAGGGTTGCAATTATCCTTTTCTCTTACCATATGGAGACACTAATAGTGTGCTGCAAAGACTTTCTATTGAAGAGTTGTCTTAGAGTTACAACTACCATCTTCTCTTGTCATCTGGAGACACTACTAGTATCCTGCAAACACATTCAATTGGAGTGTTGTATTAAGGTTGCAACGACCCACTTCTCTTACCATCTGGAGACACTACTAGAGTGCTGCAAACTCTTTCAAATAGATTATGGTAATAGGGTTGTGGCCACCTTTTTCTCTTATCATATGAAGAGGTGCTGCAAAGAATTTCAATTGGAGTGTTGTATTAGGGATGCAACTACCATCTTCCCTTGCCATTTGAAGACACAACTAGAGTGTTGCCAAAACCGTCAATTGGAGTGTTGTATTAGGCTTGCGACTTCTCTCTTTCCTTGCCAATTGTAGACGCCGATAGAGTGCTGCAAAGACCTTCAACTGGAGTGTTGTATTAGAGTTGCCACTACCCTCTTCTATTGCCATATCAAGACACTACTAGATTGCTGCAAACACCTTCAATTGGAGTGTTGTATTAACGTTGCAACCACCATCTTCTTTTTCCATCTAGAGACACTACTAATGTGCTACAATGGCCTTCCATTGGATTGTTGTATTAAGGTTGCAACCAACCTCTTCACTTTCCATCAGGAGATACTACTAGAGTGCTGTAAACTCTTTCATTTGGAGTGTTGTAATAGGGTTGCAACTACACTCTTCCCTTGTTATATGGAGATACTACTAGTGTGTTGCAAAGACTTATAATTGGAGTATTGTATTAGGTTTGCAACTACCCTCTTCCCTTATAATTTGGAGACACTATAATGTTGCCAAGACCTTCAATTGGAGTGTTGTATTAGGGTACCAACTATCATCTTCTCTTGCTATTTGGAGATACTACTGGAATGCTACAAACTTCTTCAATTGGATTGTTGTAATAGGGTTGAAACCACCCTCTTCTCTTGCCATATGGAGACACTACTAGTGTGCTGCAAAGGCCTTTAAGTGGAGTGTTGTATTAGGGTTGCAACCACCACTCTTTCCATTTGGAGACACTACTAATATGCTGCAAAGGCCTTCAATTGGAGTCTTATATTGAGGTTACAACTAGCCTCTTTTCTTACCATTTGGAGACACTACTAGTGTGCTGCAAACACCTTGAATTGGATTATTGTTTTAGGGTTAAAACTATCATCTTCTCTTGCCATCTGGAGATATTACTAGAGTGCTACAAACTATTTCAATACGATTGTTGTAATATGGTTGCGACAACCTTTTTCTCCTGCCATATGGAGACTCAACTAGTGTGCCTCATAGACCTTTAATTGGAGTGTTGTAATAAGATTGCAACTACCCTCTTCCCTTATCAAATGGAGACACTACTAATGTGCTCTAAAGACCTTTAATTGGAGTGTTGTATTAGGTTTGCAACTGCCCTCTTCTCTTGCAATTTGAAGACACAACTATGTTGCAAAGACCTTCAATTAGAGTGTTGTATTAGGATTACAACTTCCCCCCTTCCCTTTCCATTAGAAAACACTACTAGGGTGCAGTAGGGACCTTCCATTGGAGTGTTGTATTTGGGTTGCAACCACTCTCTTCTCTTGCCATCTGGAGACTCCAATAAAGTGTTGTATTGGGGTTGCAACAACCCTCTTCTCTTAACATCTAAAGACACTATTTGATTGCTGCAAAGACCTTCAATTGTAGTGTTGTATTAGAGTTGTTACTACTCTCTTTTCTTGTCATATGGAGATACAAATAGAATGCTACAAAGAACTTTAATTTGAGTGTTGTATTAGGTTTGCAATTACCCTCTACACTTTCCATATGAAGACATTATTAGAGTGCTACAAAAACCATCAATTGGAGTATTGTATTAGGGTTGCAATTACCCTCTTCTCTTGCCATATGGAGATACTATTAGTGTGCTGCAAATACCTCCAATAGGAGTGTTGTATTAGGGTTACAAATAGCCTCCTCTCGTGCAATCTGAAGATACTACCAATGTGGTGCAAATACCTTTAATTGGAGTGTTGTATTAGAGTTGCAACCACCCTTTTTCACTTGCCATCTGGAGACACTACTAGAGTGCTACAAAGACTTTCATATAAGTATTGTATTAGGACTGCAATTACCCTCTTCTCTTACCATATGGAGATACTAATAATTTGCTGTAAAGACTATCAATTTGAGTGTTGTATTAGAGTTCCAACTACCCTCTTCTTATGCCTCTTTCAATTGGATTATTGTAATAGGGTTGCGACCATCCTTTTTACTAGTGTGCTGCAAAGAATTTCAGTTGGAGTGTAGTATTAGGGTTGCAGCAACCTCTTCCATTTTCATTTGGAGACACTACTAGAGTGCTACAAAGACCTTTAATTGTAGAAATGTATTAGGGTTGTAACTTTCCCCTTTCTTAGCCAATTGGAGACACTGATAAAGTGCTATAAAGACCTTAAATTGGAGTGTTGTTTTAGAGTTGCTACTATGCTCTTCTTTTGCCATATCGAGACACTACTAGATTGCTCCAAAAACCTTCAATTAGAGTGTTGTGTTAAGTTTGCAATCACCTTCTTCTCTTGCCATCTAAAGACACTACTAGTGTGTTGCAAAGGCATTCAATTGGGGTATTTCAATGGGATTCAACCACTCTATTCTCTTTCCATCTAGAGATAGTACTAGAGTGCTGCAAACTCCTTCAACTGCGATGTTGTATTCGGGTTGTAACGACTCTCTCCTCTTGCCAGAGATACTGCTAAAGTTCTACTAACTCTTTCAATTAGAATGTTGTAATAGGGATCGAACCATCATTTTATCTTGCCATATGGAGATACTACTAGTGTGCTGCAAGGGCCTTCAGTTGGAGTGTTGTATTGAGGTTGCAACCACCCTATTCTCTTGTTATCTAGAGATACTACTACAGTGCTGCAAACTCCTTCAATTGGAGTGTAGTAATAGTGTTACAACTACCCTCTTCCCTTGTCATATGGAGACACTACTAGTGTGCCGTAAAGACCTTTAATTGGAGTGTTGTATTAGGTTTGCAACTACCCACTTCTCTTGTAATTTGGAGACACTACTAGAATATTGCAAAGACCTTAAAATTGGAGTGTTGTATTAAGGTTGTAACTACCATCTTCCCTTTCTATTTAGAGACACTACTAGAGTGCTACAAACACCTTCAATTAGAGTAATGTATTACCACCCTTTTCTCTTGCCATATGGAGACAATACTAGTGTGCTGCAAAGACCCTCAATTGGAGTACTGTATTAGGGCTGCAACTTGTCTCTTTCCTTGCCAATTGTAGACGTCGATAGAGGACTGCAAAGACTTTCAATTAGAGTGTTGTATTAGAGTTGTTACTACCCTCTTGTGTTGCCATATCGAGACAATCTTAGATTGCTGCAAACACCTTTAATTGAAGTGTTGTATTAATATTGCAACTACCATCTTTCCATTTGGAGACACTAATAGTGTGCTGAAAAGCCTTCAATTGGAATGTTGTATTGAGGTTGCAACCACCCGCTTCTCTTGCCATCTGGAGACACTACTAGAATAATACAAATACCTTCAATTAAAGTGTAGTATTAGGGCTGCAATTAGCCTCTTCTATTACCATATGGAGATACTAATAGTGTGCTGCAAAGACTTTCTTTTGAAGTGTTGTATTAGAGTTACAACTACCCTCTTCAATTGTTACCTGGAGACAATACTATTATCCTGCAAACACCTTCAATTAGAGTGTTGTACTATGGTTGCCACCACTCGCTTCTCTTGCCTTCTAGAGACACTACTAGAATACTGCAAACTCCTTCAAATGGATTATGCTAATAGGGTTGTGGCCACCCTTTTTCTCTTGCTATATGGAGACACTACTAGTGTGCTGCAAAGAATTTCAATTGGAGTATTGTATTAGAGTTGCAACTTCACTCTTTCCTTGTCATTTGGAGACACTAATAGAGTGTTGGAAGGATCTTAAATTGGGAGTGTTTTTTTAGAGTTGCTACTACCTTTTTTTTTTTGCCATTTTGAAACACTACTAGATTAACCCCTAAGACTTTCAATTGGAGTGTTGTATTAAAGTTGCAACCACCTTCTTCTCTTACCATATGGAAACACATGTGAGGCAAAGGCCTTCGATTGGAGTGTTGTGTTGAGGTTGCATTCACCCTCTTCTCTTCCCATCTGGAGACACTACTAGTGTGCTGCAAGGACCTTCAATTGGAGTGTTGTATTGAGGTTGCAACTACCCTATTCTCTTGCCATCTGGAGATACTACTAGAGTGCTGCAAACTCCTTCAATTGAAGTGTAGTAATAAGGTTGCAACTACCCTCTTCACTTGTCATATGTAGACACTACTAGTGGGCTGTAAGGGCCTTTAATTGGAGTGTTGTATTAGGTTTGCAGCTGCCCATTTCCCTTGCAATTTGGAGACACTACTAGAATGTTGCAAAGAGCTTAAATTGAGTGTTGGTTTAGGATTGCAACAACCCTCCTCCCTTTCCATTTGGAGACATTACTAAAGTGCTACAAAGACCTTCAATTGGAGTAATGTATTAAGGATGCTACTACCATTTTATCTTGCTATACGGAGACATTACTAGTATGCCGCAAAGACCTTCAATTGGAGTGTTGTATTAGGGATACAACTACTCTCTTACCTTGCCATTTTGAGACACAAGTAGAGTGTTGCAAAGACTTTCAATTGGAGTGTTGTACTAGGACTATAACTTGTCTCTTTCCTTACCAATTGTAGACGTTGATAGAGTACTGTAAAGACCCTCAATTGAAGTATTGTATTAGAGTTGCATCTACCCTCCTATGTTGTCATATCGAGACACTACTAGATTGCTGCAAACACCTTCAATTGGAGTTTTGTATTAACTTTGCAACCACCCACTTCTCTTTCCGTCTGGCGACACTACTAGTGTGCTGCAAAGGCCTTCAATTGGAGTGTTGTATTGAGGTTGCAACCACCATCTTCTCCTGTCATCTAGAGACACTACTAGAGTGCTATAAAGAGATTCAATTAAAGTGTTGTATTAGGGTTGCAATTACCCTCTTCTCTTACCCTATGGAGACACTAATAGTGTGCTGCTAAGACTTTCAATTGGAGTGTTGTATTAGAGTTACAACTACCCTCTTCTCTTGTCATCTGGAGATTACTAGTATCCTGCACAAACACCTTCAATTGGAGTGTTGTGTTAAGGTTGCAACCACGTGCCTTTCTTACCTTTTAGAGACCCTACTAGAGTGCTACCTGCTCCATCAAATGGATTATTGTGATAGGGTTGCGGCCACCCTTTTCTCTTGTTATATAGAGACACTAATGGTGTGATGTAAATAATTTCAATTGGGGTGTTATATTAGGGTTGCAACTACCCTTCTCTTATTATTTGGAGACAATATTAGAGTGTTGCAAATATCTTCAATTGGAGTGTTGTATTAAGGTTGCAACATCCCTCTTTCCATATCATTTGGAGACACTAATAGAGTGCTGCAAAGACCTTAAATTGGAGTGTTGTTTTAGAGTTGCTACTACCATCTTCTTTTGCCTTATCGAAACACTACTAGATTGCCCCCTAAGACCTTCAATTGGAGTATTGTACTGAGGTTGCATCCACCGTCTTCTCTTGCCATCTAGAGACACTACTAGTGTGTTGCAAAGGCCTTTAATTGGAGTGTTGTATTGTGGTTGTAACTAACGTCTTCTCTTTTCATCAGGAGATACTACTAGAGTGCTGTAAACTCTTTCAATTTGAGTGTTGTAATAGGGTTGCCACTACCATCTTCCTTTGTTATATGGAGACACTACTAGTGTGCTGAAAAGACATTTAATTTGAGTGTGGTATTGGGTTTGCAACTGCCCTCTTCCTTTGCAATTTGGAGACACTACTAGAATGTAGCCAAGACCTTCAATTGGAGTGTTGAATTAGGGATCCAACTACCATCTTTTCTTCCTATCTGGAGATACTACTAGAGTGTTATAAACTCCTTCAATTAGAGTGTTGTAATAAGGTTGGAACCACCATCCTCTCTTGCCATATGGAGCCAATACTAGTGTGTTGCAAAGGCATTCAATTGGGGTGTTGTATTAAGGTTGCAGCACCCTCTTCTCTTGCCATCTTCTTCTCTTGCCATTTAGAGACACTACTAGTGTGCTGCAAAGGCTTTCAAATGGAGTGTTTTATTGTGGTTACAACTACCCTCTTCTTTTGCCATCTGGGGACACTACTAGTGTGCTGCAAATACCTTCAATTGGATTGTTGTATTAGGGTTGCAACCGCCCTCTTCCCTTGCCATCTGGAGATACTACTAGAGTGATGCAAACTCCTTCAATTGGAGTGTAGGAATAGGGTTGCAACTGCCCTCTTCCCTTGTCATATGGAGACACTACTAGTGGGCTGTAAGGACCTTTAATTGGAGTGTTGTATTAGGTTTGCAACTGCCCACTTTCTTTGCAATTTGGAGGCACTTCTAGAATGTTGCAAAGACCTTGAATTGAAGTGTTGTATTAGGGTTGCAACTACTCTATTTCCTTTTCATTTGGAGACACTACAAGAGTGCTGCAAAGACCTTCAATTGGAGTAGGGTTGCTACTACTCTTTTCTCTTACCATATGCACGCACTATTAGTGTGCTGCAAAGACCTTAAATTGGAGTGTTGTATGAGGGTTGAAACTACCATCTACCCTTTCTATTTGGAGACACTATTGGAGTGCTACAAAAACCTTCGAATTAGAGTGTTGTATTAGAGATGCAACTACCCTCTTGCCTTGCCATTTGGAGACACAAGTAGAGTGTTGCGAAGACCTTCAATTGGAGTGTTGTATTAGGACTGCAACTTGTCTCTTTGCTTGCCAATTGTAGACATTGATAGAGTAAAGACCTTCAGTTGGAGTGTTGTATTAGAGTTGCTACTACTCTCTTATGTTGCCATATCGAGACACTACTAGATTGCTGCAAACACCTTTAATTGGAGTGTTTGTATTAACGTTGCAACTACCATGTTCTCTTTCCATCTGGAGACACTGCTAATATGCTGTAAAGGCCTTCAATTGGAGTGTTGTAGTGTGGTTGCAACCATCTCTTGCCATTTGGAGACACTACTAGAGTGCTGCAAACTTTTTCAATTGTAGTGTAGTAATAGGGTTGCAACTACCACTTCCCTTGTCATATGGAGACACTACTAGTGGGCTTTAAGTAAGCTTGCTAATGGGCCGGCCGTTTGTTCAAACCATGACCTGTCCGAACTAAATGGAAAAGGAAAAGTCCAGGCCCAGACCAAACCGAATTAATTTTGATAAGCCCGGACCTTGTCCGTTTCTTCAAAGGCTTGTCCGTTTCAACAAAAGGCCCGGGCCCTGTTCAATTATGTCCGAACAAAATGTTCGGTCACAGTGTCAAAGACCAATGAAACGATTCAATTATGTCCGAACAAAATATTTCTTGACTTTGACCCTTCCTTCGTTCACACCTTTGATAACCAGATTTATCAAAGCAAGTATTATTTTTGTTCACAGCGTTCACACCTATATCAAACCAAGTATTATTATATGAAAAAATCAAACATGAGCAACTTAGTATTAAAAATTACCAATTTAACAACCAAATTTACCAATTTAACAATTTAACAACCAAATTTAACAACCAAATTGATAAAATCAAGCATGAACAACTCGTTATAAATCAAACAGTGAGAAACTTGTTCAAAAATTACCAATTTAACAACCAAATTTATAAAATCAAGCATGAGCAACTTGTTATTGTTTAACACAACAGCATAGTTTACAAAATTTAATAGCCAGATATAAGAAATCATCCAAATCCAATTGAGCATTCCCTAAATTACAAAACCTTGAGAATTGAGTACAAGCTCCATCTAAACAACTTCATACTAGTCCCAGCTCCAGTATAGCAAGTGTTCACTACTTAGAGAAAAACATCCCAGCCCTATCAAAACAAAACATACTCCTATAAGCCTTCCCACAAACTTCTAGGCTCTAGTTGCAAATTATGCAATTAAACCTTAACTAGGAATTGAGTACAAGCTCGATTTTGTCTGATTTCCCATCCATGTATTTTTTTTTTCTCCTTTATTTTTGTAAGAGGTCATATACAGAGGCAAAAATCTCTATTGTTTAACATCCCTCTCATTATGGGTTCAGAAAAAAAAAAAACCCAGCTTGTAGCATTTGAAAAAAAAAATATAATTACGTTCAAATTCTAGTGCACATATTTACTTAATTATGGCTGTATGATAGTCTTTTATGTGTAGTCTGATTGTACCATTTAGAAGGACAGTACCACAGACTGTTAGGTTTACCAGTCCATATAAAGCAATTATGTGAATTCATCTAATTATAAGATCATGTACTTGGTAAATGATAGAATGAGGCTATCTATAAATTGAATATTCTCTAAAAATTGAGGCTATGATACTATGCATAGCGCATAATGGTCCATAATATCGAAGGAAACTTCTTAATTAAACAAAGGTTTACAGTTTTGAAAAACATGGCTATAAGCATATAAATTACAAAAGAGCCATCGAATCTCATACCTTCATAAATATGTATTGTCAGCTTCTCATATAAATTCCCACACCTTCATAACAATAACCAGCTTCCTAAAAGCATAGTAAATATCAAGTAATGTTGTTTTCTTTGTATTTATAAAAAATCAGTGTAATTGAGTCTAAGACCTTTGTGATAACACGAGCTGTCAATCCCAAGCGAAAAGCACCAGTTAATGCATTGCCAATGTTCCCTCCTCCTTCAACCTATACTTGAGAGAAAAGAGAGACGAGAAGAGGAGAAGAGAACAAATTGAGGGAAATTGAGTGTAACCAACCTTGTAGAAGAAGGGGCATGATGGAGAAGAAGGGCGGCGTCGTGGAGAAGAGGGGCGGCGCTGTGGAGAAGAGGCGTTATGGAGAAGAGAGAAGGACAGGAGGTGCTGTGACTCTGAGTTGGTGTTAGGTTCGAACCGTTCAATTGTTCGTGTTCGAACAAGAATCGATAGGTTTTGAGTTTGAACTGTTAAACGGGTTGTCCAAAGGCCCTTCAAGCTCAGCCCGGTTCAACTGATCTGAATAATTGTCGGGCCTATTTGATTTCATCTGATTAGCAGGGCTTAAAACTGTTCAAGTAACATACTGTTCAAATCTTGTCTGATTATTGTTCAGCCCATTTGTCCATGGACAAATTTGTCCAATTAGAAGGCCTAGCTTTAAGGACCTTTAATTAAAGTGTTGTATTAGGTTTGCAATTGTCCACTTCCCTTGTAATTTGGAGACAGTACTAGACATTTGCAAAGACTCTAAAATTGAAGTGTTGTATTAGGGTTGCAATGACCCTCTTCCCTTTTCATTTGGAGACACTACTAGAGTGCTGCAAAGACCTTTAATTGAAGTAGTATATTAGGGTTGCTACTACCCTTTTTCCTTGCTATTTGGAGACACTACTAGTGGAGAACATATGGAGACACTACTAGTGGGCTTTAAGGACCTTTAATTAGAGTGTTGTATTAGGTTTGCAACTGTCCACTTCCCTTGTAATTTGGAGACAATACTAGCCATTTGCAAAGACCCTTAAATTGAAGTGTTGTATTCGGGTTGCAATGACCCTCTTCCATTTTCATTTGGAGACACAACTAGAGTGCTACAAAAGCCTTCAATTGGAGTGTTGTAGTGAGGTTGCAACCATCCCCTTCTCTTGCCATCTGGAGACACTACTAGAGTGCTGCAAACTTTTTCAATTGTAGTGTAGTAATAGGGTTGCAACTACCACTTCCCTTGTCATATGGAAACACTACTAATGGGCTTTAAGGACCTTTAATTAGAGTGTTGTATTAGGTTTGCAACTGTCCACTCCCCTTGTAATTTGGAGATAGTACTAGACATTTGCAAAGACCCTTAAATTGAAGTGTTGTATTAGGGTTGCAATGACCCTCTTTCCTTGCCATTTGGAGACACTAATAGAGTACTGTAAAGACCTTCAATTGGAGTGTTGGTTTAGAGTTGCTACTACCCTCTACTTTTGCCATATCGAGACGCTACTAGATTGCTCACAAATACCTTCAATTGGAGTGTTGTTTTAGAGTTGCTACTACCCTCTTCTTTTGCTATATTGAGACACTTGCCCACAAAGACTTTCAATTGGAGTGTTGTATTAAGGTTGCAACCACATCCATATGAAAACACTACTAGTGTGCTACAAAGGTTTTTAATTGGAGTGTTGTATTGAGGTTGCATCCACCCTCTTCTCTTCCCATCTGGAGACACTACTAGTGTGCTTGAAGGGCCTTCAATTAGAGTGTTGTATTGATGTTGCAACAACCATGTTCTTTTGCCATCTGGAGATACTACTAGAGTGCTGCAAACTTTTTCAATTGTAGTGTAGTAATAGGTTGCAACTACCACTTCCCTTATCATATGGAGACACTACTAGTGGGCTTTAAGGACCTTTAATTAGAGTGTTGTATTAGATTTGCAACTGTCCACTTCCCTTGTAATTTGGAGACAGTACTAGACATTTGCAAAGACTCTTAAATTGAAGTGTTGTATTAGGGTTGCAACTCTCATCTTCCTTTTCCATTTGGAGACACTACTAGAGAGCTGCAAAGACCTTTAATTGGAGTAGTATATTAGGATTGCTACTACCCTTTTCTCTTGCCATATGGACATACTACCAGTGTGCTGCAAAGACCTTTAATTGGAATGTTGTATTAAGGATGCAACTACCATCTTCCCTTGCCATTCGTAGACACAACTAAAGTGTTGCAAAGACCGTCAATTGGAGTGTTGTATTAGGCCTGCAACTTATCTCTTTCCTTGGCAATTGTAGACGCCGATAGAGTGCTGCAAAGACCTTCAATTTGAGTGTTGTATTGGAGTTGCTACTACCCTCTTCTAATGCCATATTAGGACACTACTAGATTGCTGCAAACACCTTCAATTGGGGTGTTATATTAACGTTGCAACCACCTTCTTCTCTTTCCATCTGGAGACACTATTAGCATGCTGTAAAAGCCTTCAATTGGAGTGTTGTATTGAGGTTGCAACCAACCTCTTCTCTTGCCATCAAGAGATACTACTAGAGTGCTGTAAAGTCCTTCAATTGAAGTGTTGTAATAGGGTTGCAACTACCATCTTTCTTTTTTATATGGAGACACTACCAGTGCTATGCAAAGACCTTTAATTGGAGTGTTGTATTAGATTTGCAACTGCCCTCTTCCCTTTCAATTTGGAGACACTACTAGAATGTTGCTAAGACCTTTAATTGAAGTGTTATATTAGGGTTCCAACTACCCTCTTCGCTTGCTATCTGGAAATAATACTAGAGTGTTGCAAACTCGTCCAAATGGTAGTGTTGTAATAAGGCTGAAGCCACCCTCTTCTTTTGCCATATGGGCACACTACTGGTGTACTGTAAAGGCCTTCAATTGGAGTGTTATATTAAGGTTGCAACCACCCTTTTCTCTTGCCATCCTCTTGTCTTGCCATTTGGAGACACTACTAGTGTGCTGCAAAGGCTTTCAAATGGAGTGTTATATTGAGATTGCAACTACCATATTCTCTTGCTATCTGGAGGCACTACTAGTGTGCTGCAAATACCTTCAATTGGATTGTTGTATTAGGGTTGCAACCACCCTCTTCTCTTGCTATCTGGAGACACTACTAGAGGGCTAGAAACTCTTTCAATTCGATTGTTGTAATAGGGTTGCGACCACCTTTTTCTCTTGCCATATGGAGACTCTACTAGTGTGCTACATAGACCTTAAGTTGGAGTGTTGTAATAGGATTGCAACTACCATCTTCCCTTGTCATTTGACACTACTAATGTGCTCTAAAGACCTTTAATTGGAGTGTTGTTTTAGGTTTGCAACTGCCCTCTTCCCTTGCAATTTGGAGACACTACTATAATGTTGCAAAGACATTCATTTGGAGTGTTGTATTAGGGTTGGTACTTTTCTCTTTCCTTTCCATTGGGAGACACTACTAAAGTGCTGCAAAGACCTTGAATTGGAGTAATATATTAGGGTTGCTAGTACCATATTCTCTTATCATCTGGAGACAAAACTAATATGCTGCAAACACCATCAATTGGAGTGTTGAATTTGGGTTGCAATCACCCTCTTCTCTTGCCATATGGAGCCACTAGTATTGAGGTTGTAGCCACCCTCTACTCTTGTCATCTAAAGACACAACTAGAGTGCTGCAAAGACCTTCAATTATAATGTTATATTAGAGTTGTTACTACCCTCTTCTCTTGCCACATGGAGATGCTATTAGAGTGCTACAAACACCTTCAAATGAAGTCTTGCCCTCTTCCCTTCATATGAAGACACTACTAGAGTGTTACAAAGACCTTCAATTGCAGTGTTGTCTTAGGGTTGCAATTACTCTTTTCCCTTGCCATTTGGAGGTACTACTAGTGTGCTGCAAGGACCTCCAATAGGACTGATGTATTATGGTTACAACTAGCCTCTTATCTTGTCATTTGGTGATACTACTAATGGGATGCAAACACTTTCAATTGGAGTGTTGTATTAGGTTGCAACCACCTTTTTCTCTTGCCATCTGGAGACAATACTAGAGTGCTACGTAGACCTTCATTTAAAGTAATGTATTAGGGCTGCAATTACCCTCTTCTCTTATCATATAGAGCTGCTAATAGTGTGCTGCAGAGAATTTCAATTTGAGTGTTGTATTCGGGTTGCAACTTGGAAACACCTTCAATTGGAGTGTTGTATTAGGGTTGCAACCACCATCTTCCCTTGCCATTTGGAAACACTATTAGAGTGTTGCAAAGACCTTCAATTGAAGTGTTGTATTAGGGTTACAATTTCCCCCTTTCCTAGCCATTTAGAGATACTAATAGAGTGCTGCAAATGAGTTTTGTATTAAAGTTGCTACAACATGCAACATGGTGAAAAATGCAGAAAAATTGGCTAAGTCAGGTATTTGTGCAGATTGGAGCATACCGTATGCGAGTTTAGTGCCTAGCCGCATAGGTACACATATTCAATCCATGGGCTGTTTTTGTTGGATTAAATCTTAGTCGTTGATGCGAATTTCGAGCAGCAACCTTCTTGAAGAATGAGCTTACTTCAATATCAAGTTTGCCAAGATTGGAAGTCTATTTGTGGCTGATTATTTATGGCATAGGAGGCTAACTATGTAAACCCCTCTTGTAATAGGATCTAATGTGTGTGTTTTAGCTGTGTAAGTCCAAAAATTAGAGTAGAATAATGTGCAAATTCTAGAAAAGAGAAGGGAAGTTCTCAAGGTCTAAGGTGGAAGAAGGTGTCATCTAAGGAGGCAATAGTTCTTCAATCTTCAAGGGTTGTGATTATGTCTTTCTTATTTTATTTCTTTTATTTTTCCATGGCTTTGAAAAGCTATTCTTCTCATCTCTAGGTTTGGGTGTATCAAATTCTATATTATATTTTAGTATAATTTATTTTTAGTCTATGTTGATTTGAGATTTCGTTATACTTTGAGTTCTTGAATCATATCCTTGCATACATAGTTATGTCTACTATATGCCAATGTCATCGATATACCAATAGGTGTTAAGTCATTGTACCTTGGTGTGAGAGGGGTACAAGAAATAACTATAAGCACTTCGACTAACGAGGCTTGGCAGCGGTTCAAAGACTAGGATTCGAACCTAGTGGGCTTACTTAAAAATAAGTAGGGTTTTTGGGATACTACCTGGCGGGTAGTATGGGATATGATTAATTGTTTTAGTGTGAGTAAAGTCAATTGCATAATCTGTGACAATCTGAATTGTTCCCCAACAATCGATTGAATTATCGAAAAACCTTTCAAGTCGCATATGGTAGAAACTACAGGTGCCTGAGGGTAGTGACAGTACTGCATGCGGGTTGCCCTACGAGTATTTCAACCTCGTATGTGGTCTTGACAAGGTTGTACGTGAGTAGGGGATAGTTTAAATTATATTTTGCTTAATTTAAAAGAAGATTACCTGAACCTTAGAGGCTCCTTATTTATGTGGTTTATTACAATTAGCACCTCTGCATTAAAGATCACTGTATAAAACAACCTATCAATTCAATTACAACTAATAACCCAATCAAACCTGAGAACCTTGACTAGTATACGTTGTTATATATTTAATGACCTTGTGGATCGACACCCAACACTACTACATTGTAGGATCATGCGCTTGTGATCCAAACGAAAGTAGAATTAGGTAACTAAGTATATTCTTATATACTAAAAGTCAGTAGTACCAATTTGGTCCATCAAAATTTGTATTGGCCTTGCATGCTCTATGTTCATGCAACATGCAGGGTTTAGAGGCATTGAATTTAAACTCAGTGTATTTAGGTTGGGTTTGGATGATCCTGGTGCACAGTGAGCTGTAAGGCTGCCTATTTGGTGCATACAGCTCAATGCTTCAGGTTCATCTATATCCAGGTTCCAGCTCAATTCAGGGATTTGCTTGGGTGCTCCAACTTATACATAGATTGACAAGGGTAATTGCTATGGGTACCCATAGCCACGTGACACCAATCAGAACTTGTTATTTTATTTATTTTATAACTTTTCAACCATTTTGAATTAGGAGATGTATATTATATCAAAATTTATGATTATTTGAGTAGATTTTAATTATGAATTGCATTTTGTGGAATTTATCTCCTATTTCGTGGTTTTGTACCATTTAATATATGATTAACATATTAATTGGCCAATTTTAATTAATTAAATAACAATATCTGTTGGGTCATGGTGCACGCCAAAAGGTACATTTTAAAATTTTACTGAGTGCCACACGCGATGTTACCATAACATGCAATCAATCACACGCAGTTTATGGATCATGTCACACACATGATCTAGCAAAGTGTTAGTTCATACCTTGTCCTTTTGTGAGGTGATGGGCTTGGGTGCCACAAGCTGCTTCCTCACGATCCGCTCACTTCTTCTCATCTTTCCAAAGCAGGAAAGCCGAGTGGGTGTACACCAGGGGTTAGTCGAATAATCAGCTCGCTTAACTGTTAGATCAATGTGCCAGTCCCAATCAATATCACACATGGCCTGATCAATCCTCCAACAGCAGGTTTGGATAGATCATCAACACCGAATCTCCAATCACCACACCCAATGGATTTGATTCTCAATCCCCGTGCAAGATCAAGCACTTAATCTTGTGATAGGGTGGAAATCAATGCTGATAATATTTATAACTTTAATGTCTACTCTACTGTCAATTCACAAGCGTATGAATATATCGTATAGTATAGATTAGGGTGTCGATCCGTAGGGATGGTGTCTTAAGAGATCTAAGATGTAAACTAAGTTCTAGGTTATCGGTTCCTTTAAGTTGGTTGATTGTGTTTGGTTGATTGATTGTTGGTTGCTCGGTTGTAATGCTGAATACAAAGAAGTAGTAGTAGATTAAGTGTTTGGAAGATGGGCTTCTAGGGATTCAGACATTCTATCATTCAAACTTGTTTAATCTAGCTGGTAGTCATAACAATTGTGCACGGTCTATCACCAATTGCATGCTACTGCTAATACCTATCAATGTAAAGTTACTCAGTAGCATGCAGTTCTATTACCATCCTCACACGTCTAGGTAAACCGTATAAGGTCTAGTTTCTACCCTAGTCGGAATCGCATACGGTTTGATCTTAACCACACACACCTTGCACTGGTATCAATGCAATCTGAAAGCTGCTAATCCTATTCTAGTATTGATCGCCCCTCGATCTAACCAACACCCTAACTGAGTAAGTCGCTATCAGTGTACTTAGTACAGTTGAATAAAGATTAATGATAAGTCATAGTTATTAATATCTCACAATACCAATAATCAAGATTACTCCACTATTAGTCATAGAATGTGACATTTGTCTGCTAAACCATGTCCTAATAGTTCCTTACTGTAGTTCGAATACAAGCGGTCACCCTCTTGGTTTATTCTACTCATATCTAAGATACTAATTATATTATTAGAATATTGGTTAACCCCAAAAGGCATGGATGGAGTGTACACTTCCAATCATACGAGGTCACTTTAACCACACAATAAGCAATAACATAAGACATAAAATCTCAGTAAGAATTCAGATCATAGTACAATGATAATATAAATAAACAACTAGATTAAACTCATAAGAATTTAAGATTATATGTCTTCACCCTAGAAAATGATTGCTTAGTCGCTCATGGCGGGTTCAACAACAAAAGAAATAAAAGACATAAAGAAAGATAGCAGTAGAGAAAGATGGAGGGAGAACACCTATAATGTCTCTTCTCTCATGCACGTCGTCTTCAAGTCTTGTCTCCTCCTCTTCTTCTAATAGAGACCTTGCTATTCTATTGAATTCTCCTTTGGATAGCCTCTATAAGAGTGAAACCCTAGTTCTAAGTGCTCTCTAATGTATATGTATCTTCAGATGTTTAGAGATTCAAGAGAGAGTTCCATGGCGTCCATATGCTTATATAGGCCTTGATTGGGAAGTTAGATCTGTAACCATTGTTCTGGCAGTTTCTGCGTGTGGATGCCTGAGTCGCATGCGATTTGGATGTAAATCACACGAATGGCATAACTGTCTACAGTGGCACTTCTGGGTCGCATGCGGATGAAGGCAGTACGGCTGAGGCTGAATGTTAGAATTGCATCGTTTTATGGCTGTTTAAGCTCCAATATCATTGAAAATATGCAATTCTCTAAAATCAAGTGAAATAACAGAAGAAAATCTGATTCTCTATAAAATAAGCAATTGTAACCCGATAAATGACAGTAATATAGGCTAAGTGATAGGGAAAAAATTGTGTCTCAATCAATCAAACAAATAGAATCAAACAAGAAAGAAGGAAAAAATTGAGAGATTGAAAAATCCAAATAAAGATCAACAAATCGAATCAAGGAGAAGCACAAACCTCAATGGATTGAACTAAATCTAATCAAGTGAATAAGATCAAGATCCAACACTCTAATTGGATCATAAGGCCGATCGAACCAAGAGATGGAGGTTCAATCAGCACTGGTGGCTTGGCGTGAAGAGGTGAGGCGATAGTCAGATTCGACACTAGGCAGATCAGCAAAAGATGAGGCGGCTCCCTTCAATGGCTTGGATAGGCTCCAAGCCAATCTGCACTTAAGGGAGGCCGTGGATGGAGGCGCGATGCAAGGGGCTCGGCCTCAGCCTAGGGTAGGTGGCATTGGTGGAGCCCCAGTGGACCAACGGCGGCAAGTCAGGTGGTGATGGGCCGGCGATCTCTTGAAAAATGGATTGATTTGGATGGAGGGATGAGACATATAAATAGACTCCATTAATTACACAAATACCCTTGTAAATATCTAGCTTATAACATGATAATCAAGGCTTATTTGGTACTTAAACATGCCCTTGGTCTAATGGACCAATGGGTATCCAAATAATATCTAAACTTAGCTTAAGCAACAAGCAACCTACCTCTCCCTCTCATACTGTTGACCAGGTCAACGCTTACATCATCAGATCTGGTCAACCACGTTTTGACCAGATATTTATGTGTTTGACCAAGTCAAACTTCTCATCTCTTCACTAAAATAGCCATAACTTTTGAACCGTAAGTCCAAATCGCACATACCACATATCCACGCTCTCGTCTCTCAATTCTATATCTCATAGTATAATCTAATTGCACTAAATAGAAGAATTGGTAATCTCCATTATATGTTTACTCCAGTTAAACATATATCCTCATTTAGTCGAATCAGACCTTTCTACCAGCAGGTGTACAAACATGATTCAACTAGTTCCTCATCTGATTAAATCATCCAGTGTATAAACACTTGTATCATAGATTTAATCGAACCTCTCATTACTTCTTAATGTGTGTAATGGTATTCAATACTTATTCATCAACCACTATGCATAAGTATTCCTGTGATATGTGTTAGTGTAATAATCTAGAAGTCAATCATAGGATAATAGTATTCTAAATATTTTGTTCATGAATGAATTGATTAATAAAGGTATCATGTTGTTCCATGAGATTTATTGAATTTATGAATAATTTTGAGTTCATGACTTGAAATTGTATAACTTCATAATATAGTTAATAAATACTCTTAAAAGTCTCTAACCATGGTAATCAACAGGAACACTAATTTGCCGTAAAAAGGTTAGTATGTGGATTAAATGATGGTTAAGTTGTATAAACCATAGAAAAATAAGTTGTCATTTTAATCACATAGATACATGTTAAATAACATGGTATTTGACAAACCCTAAAATGAAATGTTAAATGGATTGTGTTCGTATCATTAATGTTTCATTTAGTGTTAAGTTCTAATGTATGAAGTGTTCATTTTTTCTACATGAGAAATGTGTATTCGTCAGTGTTGTCTAACGCTATCTGTAAAAAGTAGCTATAACGGTGACATTTTAGTATACATGACTCGTGCGGAGGGAGATGTTCACCAAGACTACTATTATCCCTCGTATTACTATAGAAGCAATAGTATCACTAGGCCTCTTGATGAAGTAAGGTTATCAGCGCACGATATGATTACAGAGTTAATCGTATTTGATAATCTGCTTAAGATCAAGAAAAAAATTAAGTTTGCAAGAATAACACACACCTACCTTGAAATTGATCAGATACTATGAGACAAAAGAATTAACACAAGTAAATTGTTTACTGGACCGTGATATTGTACTATATAAGATCATTTGTGTAAATTGGATGATCATAATACATTATGCCAATGCCACTTATGATTTGTAGAAGTTAAAATGATTTTAATTTTATTTACCAATATAACACAGATTCTATCGGGTCACACCAATAGGAAGCAAATCAAAGAAATTTATGATTAACTATGAATGTTATAATTAAGAGTAAGTCTATGGTACTATGCATATTACGGGTTGTTACTGTCCTATGGTTCTATATTTGAGTTTTCAAATCCTAAAGGTCGATCCAAATTGTTCATCTTATTCTCTATATTAATATGTATTTGGAGACCAAATTTTACATTTTTTTAAATTGTTTTACTATTTTTTTAGATATTTATAAAATCACTTGATCTGAAAATTCTAGACCATCCAAAAACAGTGATTTTCAATAAATCTAAAAAAATAGTAAAAAATTTCAAAAAATGTAAAATTTGGTCATGGATAATAAGATGAACGGTTCGGATCGACCGTTGGGATTTGAAAACTCGAATATAGAGTCATAGCACGGTGCCAAATCGTAATATGCATAATACCATAGACTCACTCGATAATTAATATAAATGTCATATAGATGACAGGTTTAAGCAGATTATATTTATAAGCATGTATGGCACGTTGTATAAATATATCACAACAACATACGCAAGAAATATAATTGTTCAGAACAATTATATGGATTACAAATATTAATTATGAATTAATATTTTAGGCCTAAATCCCATCTCAATTTAGGCCTGAATTAGATTTATAGTTTAACTCAAAAAGCCTAAATCAAAAAAGCCCGAAAGCTCAAATCAGAAGCCCAAAATTAAACAATTGAATTATGGGCTTATGGCTCGAGGGTCATTTTGGTAATTTCACTAAAGTCGATCTTATCAATTGGTATTTTTCTAATTTTTGAAAAGGATCAAGGGCATTTTGGTAAAATAGATTGCTTAGATGGCAATTATATAATTTCCCCGAACTTCAATGGCATTTTGGTAATTATCCAAAACTGACCTATAAGGGTATTTTGGTCATTTAGAACCAACCTATATGTAGGGGTGCAAATGGGTTGGATATTATTCGACCATATCAGACTCCGTATCCTAAAATTTAATACGGATATCCGATATCCGAATATCCATGTGGATACGGATATAGATGTGGTTTTAAATTTTAATTATCTGTATCCGAATAGTAGATATATATTATATAATTTAATATGAATTATGAAAAAAAATTATGTTATTCACTATTATAAAAGGCTATTCGTATATGGTTAATATCCATATCCGGTTAATATCTGATCCGTATCCGTATCCGTCTAATATCCGATCTGTATCCATATTCAGAAAATAAAAATGAATATGAATATGGTTTGACCACTATCCGATCCGTTTGCACCCCTACCTATATGCCTATAAATAGGCATGTAAGGTGAAAGAGAAAATATGCCAATTTTTTAGTCTGAATCCGAGTCGATTCGAACATCTTCTCTTTCTCGTGTTTTATCCTTTCAAATAGTGATTTGAGTAGAAAAGAAAAGTATACATAATCCACGTATATTCTTGCAAGTTGTGAAAAGTAGTTTTATAGCTGGTACAGTATTTATGGCAAAAGAAATACTAGCTCTTTAGTTGCTTCCTGGTGGATACTGATAGAGACATCAAGAATATAGATTGATCTTGAGTGATTAGAGAAGAGGCTTTCGGTCAAGAACTTGTGTTCGAATGTCTCTCCTTGTGTAGAAGAGAGCATTGCCATCGCTGCCTTTCTTGCTCTTTCTCCATTGGACTTGAGAGGGATTACTTGAAAATCTAAAGGTTTCTAGTGATCAACAATGATTGTATCTCTCTGGAAGATCTTGGCTATGCAAGATAATTTAGAATTTCATATTAGGGGTTCCCTAAAGGATCATCCCAAATCTAGGGTTTATGAATTGCGGTATGGTCATGCATAAATAATCTATTATCATCTTCTTTGGGTTGTCTTTCATCTTCTACTAATTGTATTTGATCTTTTTTTAGTAGTATTTGATCTTTTTCTAGTTGTCGTTCATCTTGTATTGGTTGTATTTCATGTTCTACTGGTTATCTTTCATTTTCTTCTAGTTGTCTTTTTATCTTGTACCAGTTGTCATTCATCTTCTTTCAGTTGTCATTCATCTTGTACTAGTTGTTCATCATGTTCTGCTGGTTGTCTTTCACATTCATACTAGTTATCTTTCTTCTACTAATTGTATTTCACCGTTCTCTAGTTGTCTTTCACCTTTTACTAATTGTATTTCATCTTCTTTTCTAATTTGTCTTTAATCTTATACTGGTTGTTTTTAATATTTTATTGGTTGTCTTTAATTTTCTTTTAGTTGTCTTTGAAGTTGTAATGGTATTAGGCCTTGATTAAATCCAAGCTCAGCCTTGTTTCAGTCGAAATAATGCAAAAGGAGGTCGTGAGACATTGACGTGTGGGGTTCAGTTCCAAGAACTAAAAGAGAGGGGTAGGTGAGCAGGTCAAGGAGCAACCAACTTAACTACTAGTGGCCCCTGTAGGAATAAAGCTCTCCAGTAGAGCAAGGAAAAGAAGTAATATTTCGGCAAAAGAAATAGAGAGAAACATAACAAATTCTTAGCATTTTCTGATTTCTTCCTAGAATTAACTTGAGAAAATATATATTGATTGGCCAGATATGTTGTAACAACTATAAATAAGTAGAGAAAGCATGTAATAGGATAAAACTGAAATTGAATAAAATTCATTCTTCTTTTTACTCTCTTTACACTTTTACCCTTGTATCTCTAATTTATCAATTGTTCGCACAGAATATATGCTACAAAGTTTCAGTATAGCAAGCTATACCTTTTAAACCTTTGTTACACTCTGTCAAATCAGATAGCAAGTGCACTATCCTATCGATGAGTATGCTCAGGTATCGATCCACAGGGACGGAAGAAAATAACCGGACTTATCCTAAAATTACTTGAGATTCTTGAAGTGAGAGAAATTGGTTTGGTTTAGTTTTAACAATTCTAACGATTTATGACAAGTTTGAAAGACAATAAAGAGAATTAAAGTTATTTTCAATTGATAAAAAGGCGTTTCCAGGGTTCATATTTCATTTCGGTTTAGTCCCGAGGCATACGGCCTATAGGGTTTCCCATACGGTCCGTATGGAACCCCGAGTTAATGCAGCAGCTATTGTTTTCTGTGTTGGTGCTAATGTTTAGGGTTTCTATCGACCAGATCTAGATGCCTAACCTCAACTTTCGCATTTTGGCTTAGCACCCGATTACCGGACACAAATACTTCCCTCTTAGATGCGTTAAACCTTAACTTTCGCATTTTAGCCTAATTTATCTAAGTTACTTGTTGGTTTACTAAAAGTATCCAAGTACTTTCGCCTCAAGGAAAGTTTCGCCTTTCGGGTACTCCTTGGTTTCACCCTACTTCATATACTTTATTCGGTTGGATTAAATGTCATAGACTTGGCTCCTAACACATAGATGTGCGCATTCATCTAGAGGGATGACTAATCAATTCAAGCAAGCACAAATAAAGCAATCGAAATACTACTCAACAAAGTAAAAACAAAGCATTCAACACAAAATCCAAGTAGCATGCAACAAAACCAAACTAGAAACTACATCTTAACCCTAGAAACAAAGTAAATTAGCTACTCATGTTCATGAGATAACACAAATAACAGAAAATAAAAGAGTTCATGACAAAACAGTGGGAAAATCCGAAGATCCGTTGCAAACTCGCGTTTTTCACCTTTCTTCCTCTTTTCCCTCTTGTCTTTTGCTCCAAGAAAAGTTGTCTAAGTCCCAGTGGTGAATCCCCCCTTTTTGGTAAGGAAATATCTCATTTAATGCCCCAGATCACGCCTCCAGAGGCTTCCTTTTCGGGCTCCTTAAATTAAGCTGATTTCAGATTCCAGCTGGATTTTCCAATTTAGCGCCGTACGGGCCGTAGGAGACCCCATACAGGCCGTATGCCTATGCTTTGTCTTGGAGACTTTGTGCCTCTGTTGTGGAACCTTCTGTGCAGTTGGGTAGATCTTGTACGGGCCGTACAAAATATCATACGGGCCGTATGAAAAGTAGTCAGATCCAGTTTTTCGCCCTTTTTTCTGCAAAATACCAAGCAAAGCATAGCAGTACCACATTTCATCGAAATATAAGTAAAAAGTCCATATTTATAGGCTTTAAAGCATAGGTTTCAGTGTAAATCAGGGCCGTAATTTAGATATAATATGGAGATATCATCAATAAATCTGATTTGCAATCAGTTATTAGAAGTTACAAAAACTCTTTAAATCCATAATTGTATACTTAGATATACAACAGAGCTAGTTAGGAAAAAAAGGAGAGAATTACCAATTAGCACTAATTTTCTAGTTCCAACTTATTTTCTTGAAAAATGTTAAGTATATTCTTAGATTTTCAATCCCTTTTTCAATCCTGCTTGAATTGCATTTCAATCATAGTTTGAAGACTCTTGCTATATGTTTCCTTTATAAATTTTTACCTCTCAAAACTAACTTATTGATCTATTAAATAATAAAATAGTCCAATTACTGCATTTTATATAAAGAATAGCATAATAAGTTTCTAACTTGCAATCAACTTCCATTTCATGAACTTTTTTTTTAAGGTTAGTGGCTTTAAGTGCCAACCAACAATTTTATTGATAAGAAAAACAAAGTTACAACGAGTCAAATAACTTCCCAATACAAAATCTAATATTTTATTCTCACAAAATTCACAAAATTACTCTATTACTATTATGGAAAATAAAAGAACACAACACTCCCAGAAACACCCTTCCCTCCCAATTTATCATATATTCAAAACATTGTTTTACAGAGAGATATCTCTTTTTTTTTCTTCTCTTATTTCGAACTCCATATGCATGCCTATTTATTATATTTTATATAGACACTCATGTATGGAAACTAAATATTACAAAGCTTATTTTAGAACAACAAATCTCATAGAATAAAGAATAAATTCTGCTGCTCCAATATCTTGCCATCCTTGCTTGCTTTGATACCAAATATTAGATGCTGCATTATTTCTTTCATTGCTTTGATATCATGCAATACGGGCTGCTGCAATATTTCCTTCTTTGCTTTGATATAAAATGTGCCAGCTTGTTTTTTCCATACTCCCCCTCAAGTTGGTGCATAGATATCTGTCATGCCTAATCTTTCAATTGAGTCATTGAATATTTTACTCAACATTGGTTTCGTTAGCACATCTGCAAGTTGTTCACTTGATCGTACAAATGGTATTGTAATAACCTTAGCTTCCAATTTCTCTTTGATGAAGTGTCTATCCACCTCAACATGTTTTGTTATGTCGTGCTGCACCGGGTTATGAGAGATATTGATGGTAGATATTGATGGTAGCTTTATTATCACACAGTAATCTCATTTTGGACTTTTGGTTCAAAACCTACTTCTGTTAAAAATTTCTTTAACCATAACAGCTCACAGATTGCTTTCACCATTCCTCTAAATTCAGATTTTGCACTGGAGAGTGCAACAACATTATGTTTTTTGCTCTTCCATGTTACCAGGTTTCCACCTATAAATGTGAAGTATCTTGCTGTTGATTTTCGATCCATCACACACCCTGCCCAATCTGCATCACTATAAACCATTATATTTAAGTGTGAATTTTTGTTAAACGTAATACCTTTTCCTAGTGCGCCTTTCAAGTACTTGAGAATTCTCATCACTGCCTCTAAATGTTCTTCCTTGGAAGAGTGCATAAACTGACTAACAATGCTCACATCATATGCAATGTCAGGTCTAGTGTGAGATAAATAAATCATCTTTCCAACTAGCATTTGATATCTTTCTATGTTGGTTGGTGTGCGATCCGTATAGGGATCTAATTTTAAGTTTGGAACCATTGGAGTATCAACCCGTTTACACTCTAACAAGCCAACTTCAGTAAGAAGGTCAGGTATATATTTTCTTTGAGATAAATAAATACCTACTTTATTTCGAGACACCTCGATACCCAAAAAATATTTTAGTCCACCAAGATTTTTCATCTCAAATTCCCTAGATAATTTTCCCTCCAAGTTTTGTATCTCACCTTTGTCGTTACCTATTATGATCATGTCATCAACATAGATTATCAAGATCGCAATTTTACCTTGGCTCTTCTTATAGAACATAGTGTGATCAGATTCACTTTGTGTGTATCCATATCCTTTCATCGCTTGACAAAAGCGCCCGAACCATGCTCTCGGTGACTGTTTTAGGCCGTATAATGACTTCTTTAATTTGCACACCTTGTTCATGTTAGTTGATAATCGATAGCCATGAGGTACCTCCATATTAGATCTCTTCTTTTAATTCTCCATGTAGAAATGCATTCTTTACGTCAAATTGGAGTAATGACCAATCCAGGTTTGCTGCAAGAGATAAAACAACTCTAACATAATTTAATTTAGCAACTGGGGAAAAAGTTTCTTGAAAATCAATCCCGTAGGTTTGAGTATAATCTTTTGCCACTAATCGGGCTTTGTACCTTTCAACTTTCCCTTTTGCATCATACTTCACAGTATATACCCATTTGCACCCTATTGTTTTCTTCCCAACAAGTAGATCAGTTAGTTCCCATGTGTCATTTTTCTCCAATGCATCCCATTTCTACATTCATTGCATGAATCCATTTTGGGTCATTGCTAGCTTCCTCTAATCTTTCTGATATGACTATAGATGATATCTGATTCACAAAGCCTTTTAGGGGTTTAGTCAAATACATTGTTGTGGTATATTTTGCAATTGGGTATCTTTATTTACTTGTTCGATCCTCTGGAACGTACCATTTTGGTGGTTGTCCTCTATTAATTCTTGGTGGTAATTTAAATCTTGTTTCAAGAAAACTTACCTCGGGATTATTCTCAAGAGATCCGGGCTTGTGTGGTACATCTTCAGATTGTATTACCTCTCCAATGTTTGTATTCGGACTATCTTGATTAGCAACTCCAATTTCTGAATTTGTCGCATTATTTGCTGGGTTTTGATCAGTACCCAAATTAATTTCCCTTAGATGAGAATTTAGATATGGACCCGAGTTAGGGTTAGCTCCCCCTGGACTTGAGTTAGGGCCCTAAAGTTGGGTGTGATCAGTATGGTTTTGGAATGATATATTCATATTTTCTAAATATGTCAAGAAATTAAAACCCAATTCCTTTGGATTCTCCCCCTGAATTGGAATTTTAAATTTTTTTATAGAAATAATCATTTTCCAAGAAAATAACATCCATTGATGTATACCATGTTTGTGTGGTAAGGCTATAACACTTGTATCCTTTCTAGTTTGACCAATTCCTAAAAAAAAAAAACACTTTTCGGCCCTTGATTCGAGTTTTGAACGAAAAATTTTATGAATATGAACATATACTGTACAGCCGAAAATTTTTGGAATTAGATTAAGCATGGAGTTGATTTTCAAGTGTAGAAAAAACTTGAAGTGGTGTTTGAAAATTATTTACCCTAGTTGTAGTACGATTCATTAGATAAATGGCAAATGATACAACATTATCCCAAAAAATATTTGGTACATTACTTCCGAGAAGAAGAGCTCGAGTAGTTTCTAAAATACATGTTTTTTCGTTCTGCAACTCCATTTTGCTGAGGTGTCCTACACACGATTTTTCATGTACTATTCCCTTTTCTTTAAAAAACATTTGTAATTCTTGATTCACAAACTCAATTCCATTGTCACTTCTTATCACCTTAATATTTTTTTCAAATTGTGTTTTGACCATAGTAATCAAATCTTATCACTTCTTATCACCTTAATATTTTTAACCTGATCTTTGTTTTTTAGCAAGTACAACCATGTCATTCAGGAACAATCATCAGTAATAGTTAAATACCACCTATACCCAGATTTAGATATAACCCGGGATGGCCCCCACATATTGGTATGTACCAAATCAAAAGGAGCAAGTTTTTTATTGTCATTTGCTAAATAAGTTGACTGATGACTTTTTGCCTTAATACAAGTCTCACACACAAATTGTTCATTATTTAAGCCAATAAAAAAATGAGGAAAAAACTTTTGCATATACCCAAATGAGGGATGCCCTAATCTTTTATGCCACAACCAGATTCTATTTCTCAATTCTGTAGAGTTAACACTTATTAAAGAATCTCCAATCTTCATAGTGTCTAGGTAATACAATCCTCCTCTCCTAGTACCACGGCCCAAAATCTGCTTGGCTTGAATATCCTGGAAAATATAATAATCTGGAAACATGAGAATCACACAATTTAACTCTCTTGTTAGTTGTCCAATTGAAATAAGTTTGGAAGACAATGATGGAACAACTAGAGTATTTGTTAGGGTCAAGTTTGGAGATATCAATACATCTCCGGCACCACTCACTAGATAACAGATACCATTAGCATTAAAGATACCATTTTTCCAAGGTTCTTTAAAGTTTATAAGATCTTTTTCGGAGGACGTCATATGATCCGTAGCTCCTGAGTATAACACCCATTCTTCTACTTTTGAAAAATTACAAATAGCATTAAAATTATCTTGATATGTTACTGTACCCGATATACCTTGGTTTGCAGCACTAAAACCGATAGTGTGAAGTCCTATGGCTTGAAGACTTGCTTGTCCAGATGCACTAATGGGGATTACATTTAGTATTCTTTCTAGACTTCCTTTCCACGACTGCTTAATAAAGCATATGAAAGAGGTCTCTTTAGATACGAATAAAATCACATTAGTCGTTCTTTCTGGCAAACCTCCTTTTAAAATATTGCTTGCACTGTTAAGCATAAACACCAACCCATTAAATATTAAGTAGTATGACATTCCCACTCTATCCTCCTCACATTATTGTTCATTGGTTGATGATTGAAACCTACTCAGTAGGCATTGCCTTTTACCTTTGGTGGTCGAGGGTTATGTGAGACATAACAAAACAAAATAGAGTGAGGTTACTTACCGATGATTTCTAAAAGAGTTTTAGGCTCGGGGCAAAGTCTTCGTTAAATACACATGATGTTTTAACGAAACCAAGAATCACAAAGAGATGTGATTAGCATGTTTGCTTACCTAAGATAACTGATAGCCATGATATGCATACACTGCCTTGGTTATTGTTGAAAACATGGATCTTGGTCCTACTGCAAAATGGGAATAGAACAAATTTGCAGTGGGAGTTTTATTATTGGAATAAAACATTACATGAACAAAGCTAAAATCTTTACTTTAAACATTGTAGAAATATGGCTAAAGAAACGTCTTTATCTTTACGCTCTGTACTCAAAAGGTAGACATACGTGAGAAAAAGGAATATATCCTAAATACACCGGTCCCTGCTGAAATAGTAGTGAGCAGCTCTGTCAGTACTCACACGCTTCGTATGACAAGCGATGATGAGAAACTGGAGAAGCTTAACTGTCTGTG